>JBAMCP010000264.1:46672-68905 GCA_037075105.1 Lissocephala sabroskyi
AGGTAATGAGTAAAGCGTAAGTGCAAAGAGACCGGCCGGCATTTGAGTTTCGCCAGCCACCGAGGGCAGACGTGTGCAAGGTAAATGATCAGCGAACTTTGAACAGTTAAGGCATTAAAATAACGGATCACCGAGCTGTGCTGTGCAGTTGCAAAGAGGAAGCCTCAATCAATTACAAAATTGTATCACGTTTTTTGTGCCATCCAACCGAAAAAAGAAGCGAGGGAAAAAGCGAACGAGACTGCGACGGCGAGCAATTCAATTTATGCGATGGATGTCGTGGGGTTTTTTGGGGCCTGCGGCTCGGTCTGCATTGAACTTGACATTGTCAGCGCTGTTATTTCTAATTTAGAATTGTGTCAGCCGCTGATTTGCAGCAAGAAACTATTTTGAGCGTGTGAGATTTGCAATTCGCCGTCTCGCTGGCAGGAGAGGCGACGAGATCGCCCGGCGGCCCAGTAAGTCCGAGCCAACAATTAAATAATGACTAGAGAAATTGGACGGGAAACGGCGACGACAGCGGCTGACGCACTTGCCCATTTATTTCACTCAATTTCGGCGCACTCTCTAACCACTGTGCTTTCTCGCGGGCCGCTCTTCTTCCCACAGCGATGAGTAAAAATGGACACAGCAATGCGGCCTTTGTTAACGAGCATGTTGACAATAAGAAGCCCAACCAGAAATACTCCCTGGAGCTGGCCGAGAAGGGCACTGGCGCCCCGAGGACTGCGTCCATAGCCGCCAAGGATCCCGACTACAATCCCTACCAGCATCGAGTGGTCGAGCATCCCACCACGTGAGTAATCAGGCACGCCAGCTTTCCCCAGGATTCCATTAAAGTGAAAGTGCCGTTTTAGCAACTCGGAGACTTTGTTCCATCTGCTGAAGGGCTCGCTGGGCACAGGCATCTTGGCCATGCCGAATGCCTTCCGCAATGCCGGCTTCGTCACTGGCTCGATTGGCACCATAGTCATTGGCTTCATCTGCACCTACTGCATCCACCAGTTGGTCAAAGCCGAGTTCGAGCTTTGTCGCCGCAAAAAGGTGAGTCGGAGCAAAGAAAAATCTCACCGGAGTAGCTGATATCCTGGCCGTTGCAGGTGCCCAGCATGAACTACCCGATGGTGGCGGAGACTGCCCTGCTCGAGGGTCCGAAGGGCTTCCGCATTTTCGCCCCCTACATCACCACAGTGGTGAATGTCTTTCTGCTGATCTACCAACTGGGCACCTGTTGTGTTTACGTGGTTTTTGTGGCGTCCAACATCAAGTCGATTGTGGACGCGGTTTATGACACAAATGTGGACGTGCGTTTGTGTATGATTATTATTTTGTTGCCCTTGATTTTGATCAATTGGGTGCGGAATTTGAAGTACTTGGCTCCGTTCTCTACGCTGGCCAACGCGATTACCATGGTGTCTTTTGCCATTATTTGTTATTATATTTTCCGCGATTCTGCCGTTGATATGGAGGACAAAGCGGCCTTTGGCCGAGCCCAGGACTTTCCTTTGTTCTTCGGCACAGTGCTCTTTGCCCTGGAGGCAATCGGCGTCATCCTGCCGCTGGAGAATGAAATGAAAACACCCAAGAAGTTTGGCGGCTCCTGCGGCGTCCTCAACGTGGCCATGGTCCTCATTGTCTTCCTCTACGTGGGCATGGGACTCTTCGGCTACCTGAAGTACGGCAACGATGTCCTCGGCTCCATCACCCTCAATCTGCCGGCCCATGAAGTGTAAGTTAAAGGACTTAGCTCTCTCCCAGGATGTGATGAGAAATCTCTTCCCAGGCTGGCCCAGTGCGTGAAGGGCATGCTGGCCTTTGCCATCTACATAACCCATGGACTGGCCTGCTATGTGGCCATCGACATCACCTGGAACGACTACGTGGGCAAGAAGTTGGGCCCGCAGCGCAACAAGATCGTCTGGGAGTACGTTGTCCGCACCGTCCTCGTCCTGATCACTTGTAAGCTTTAAAAAAGGCGTGCCTCATTCTGTTTTAATTGTCTTGTGATTTAGTCCTGCTGGCCGTGGCCATTCCGAATCTGGAGCTGTTCATTTCCCTGTTCGGCGCGCTTTGTCTCTCGGCCCTCGGCCTGGCCTTCCCCGCCCTCATACAGATCTGCACTCATTGGTACAACACGAAGGGCCTGGGCAAGGCCTGGCTGCTGCTCAGTAAGCTTGAGATTCGCCCAAAACCTTGGAGAAGCTTTGATTTTTGTGTGTGTTTTTTTTTAGGCAACTTTGTGCTGATCATTGTGGGCATTTTGGGGCTCGTTATTGGCACGTACACCTCACTCAAGGAGATTGTGATCACCTTTTCGGAATGATGATAGTGGTGTTTTGTGTTTGTTGTTTTAATGTTTAAGTTTTATTTGGTAGTGAGCTTGTTTGGTTTTTTAACTGTTAACGTTTTTATCTCGAATTTGCGTCATCAATTCCAATATTTCATATGTTTTATGTTTTACAAAAACAACAACAAAAGTATTATGAACAAATCGCAAGCGAAGATCAACATTCTCAGCACATAAATGACAAAACGAAGAAGAAGTAAACCTAAAAGGAAAGTAACCTCAATTGGGCCACAATCTGTAAGGTGCTCATTTGCCCAACTAGCCAATTGTTTGTAATTTTTAAAAATTTACGTTAAAAGTCGAATATTTTGTGTATAAAATTTAACAATCAGATTTGTGATATTTTCAAACAATGTGCCCAAAATAGCAACACGAAAAACGCATCCTTCTCTAGCACTAGGAAAATTCAAAACCTAAATGCGTAATTTAGTCCTAAGTCACAACTCTTTTATAAGCAATATTTAAATGCGAATAGCCACAACTAAAAATAGATTGGCCCATAAAGCACACATTGGGCTTAAATAATGCCCGCTTCCCGCTGGAAGTGGCAGGATATAAGTCGCCTATAAAATGATTGGATTGCATGTGGAGGTCAAAGCCATTTACAGCGATATCGGACCAAGGACACCAGGACACAAGGTGGCGTGCTGCAAACAACCAGCGATTATCTTTGCCTGCATGCAAATTAATTTGTTTAGGTTGTCGGCGACTTCTACGCAAATCAAACTGCACGGGAGACTTTGCTCTTTCTGCGGGGCATCTGGCAAAAATTCATTGCCTACTTCTCGGCAGGCCATAAAAATCATTCTCGCGTCCCCATAAATATCTTATACATTGGCCTTAAAATCATTCAATTCATTTAATCATTATCAACAGGTAATTACAATTGAAGTTTATTTTTAAATCATCAATAACAAAACATAACAATTTTCATAGGCAGTTAGTTAGATTTCATAAATTCGGCCAAACTGCCGCACAGTCGGGTCACGCCGTCCACCAGTTTGTCCTTTTCGTGAAAAGCAATCGATATGCGCAGGAATTCCTTGCCCTTGCCCGGTTCCAGGGCGAATCTCGGACCAGTTATGAAGAAGACTTTAGCAGTTTTCAGACAGTACTTCAAAAACTCATCGGCATCCACCGAGCTGGGCAGCCGTAGCCAAATGAAGTAACCCCCACGGGGCTCAATCATAGAGCAGCCCTCCGGCAAATGCGTCTTTAAGGCGGCCTTTGTGGCCAGCATGCGCTCCTTGTAGGCCGCATACAGCCGTTCAATGTGCTCCTGGGCCAAATTGAGCTGGAACAAACTGCCCAGCACGCCGGCTGTGTAGTTGTTGAAGCAGCCGCCGCTGTTGATGATGCCACTGCGCTCCAGGATGGGCTTGAGGCGCGGCGGCACCTCCAGCCAGCCCAGGCGCACTCCCGGGCCGATGATCTTTGAGAAGCTGCCGTTGGAAATGACATGGCCCTGGAAGTCAGAGTCCGAACGCGAGTCGTAGGACAGCAAGCGGGCGTGCTCAGGAGCCTCTCCATAGCTTAGGATATTATAAACATCATCGCACACAACCAGGAAGTCATACTTCCGGGCCAAACGCACAATCCCCTGGCAAACGGCTAGAAATTAGAAGGGAATATCAATAATGCAACTAACCAACGACTGTGCTGGCTTACCTGGCGAGAAAAGGACTCCTGTGGGATTATGGTAAGTGGGAATTGTGTAGTAAATTCCCCAGAACTCCTTTGATGTAGAATTGAACTGCCGGTCACTGACTTTCTTCTCGAGGTCCAGCAAATCGACGCCGTCGTCGTTTAGCTTAACCGGCACTAATTCCAGGCTGGTGAACTGCCTCGTGGCATCCAGGGCGATCATATAAGTAAACTCATCCACAAATATGGTTCCCTTGAAGTCCACCAATGTGGATAAGAGAAAATGCAGGCCTTGCGTGGCGCCGGTCGTTATAATCAAATCTTCACTGTGGAAATAATAAACTTGGGCAATTAGACAAATCCAGCTGATAAAGAACAGAAACACTCACGGATGCACGGGGCTTTTGTACTTGGCGCTAAAGAACTTCGCAATCTCTTGACGAACTGGCCAGGGACCACTTGTTGATCCGTACTGGAAAACCAGCGATTCATTCTTCTCCTTTTCATATTTCTAATTGGTTAAATATCTTACAGACAATCAAAACAATATTTAAAAATTCTAATACCTACCAAGCAGTGTTCAGTGGCCTGCTGGAAGATCTCGCAGCAAGGCTCCAGAAGATCAGTGCCTGGGGCGCCCACGCCCAAGTTAAGGACCTCCTCATTATAAACATTCAAGGTGCCGCCATCGAACAGATGCTTCAGCATGCGCTCCTCGCTTTTCAATGCCATTGAGCCCACCGTCCTCACAACAACTCACTCTTCTATAAGTGATTCAAAAGGTTAATTAGCATTCACAGCGGTTACGTTTACTTGCCATTCACAGCGCAACGCAGACAACAGCTGACAAAAACTCTTCGTCCTCGCAAAGATAAATTTACATTAAATGAAAGGAAAGAGGAAAATAACAAACCGAAAACAATTCCTGCCTCGCGCAAGTCCTGGGAAATTATTTCTCTCATTGCACTCTTGCCATTCTCCACGCTACGGTGACACCAGCTGATTACGAATGGCTTTTGTTGGTGGTGTCGTTTTGTGCTGAAAACCAAACAAATTTTCTTTAAAAATGGAAAACGCCCAGGCCTCGACCAGTGCCCAGGACCAAGGACATAATCCATTGCTGGATTCTCCGCTGCGGGGCCCAACTCTATCCACCAGCACTTCCAGTTTCGAGGCCATGGACGCCCATGACCCGAACCTAAACAAACTGGCCAACAAAATGTTTCGCAAAACCGAAGAATACATTAAAGAGGAGCTAAATGGCCCGCTGGAGGACTACAAGCTGCTGGAGGACATGAACAAGGCCACCATTGCCAAATATTCCGACATGCGTCAAATCGCCGAAAACCTCAACCTCAATTTCAAAGATCTGAGCATAAAATTCCAGCAATTGGCCCCGCTAATGCAACAAATCGACGTTATATCGGATACAGTGGACAAACTGGAAGCCGCTGCCTACAAGCTCGACGCCTACAGCATAGCCCTGGAGAACCGAGTGAAGAGCGTCCTGCAGCGCAAGTCGGGAGCAGCCGCCAGCCATTCCGGACAATAGAGTTGAGTTGATCCTCAAGAAACACAATTATGAGTACATTTATTGCGGTAGTTTAATATTAACCAAGTAATAGCTTAAATATAATCGCTATTATATTAAGAAATATCAGTGGAACTGCAAGGAAACGAGCATATTAGTTGGAGGACTTGAAGGCCCAAATAGACTTACTCTTGGCTACTGTTCGTATGGAGCGAATGAGGTTGAGCACTTGATCCTTGGCCGTGGGCGCCCCGAAATCCTGCTGGCCGGCCTGGCGACCCCAGCCAACTGAAAAAGCCGCATCATCTTCAATAAACTTGAATCCATTCGAACATCAACTTACATTTGGCCAGGAAGCGCTCTTCGTGCAGAATGCAGACGGCATTTAGGCAAAGCAGCGAAGCCTCAATCAACGTCCAAAGCGTAAACATTTTAAAAACCTAAACTTATTAAAAACTTCGGACCAATTCAATTTGTTGACGTGTTGACATTCCTCCTCCAACGCGCTCAATCAGCTGTTGCAGGCCCTGCCGAATTGCCACTCACAGCGAAGTGAGGAAAAAAGAAAGGTTGGCAGCGCTGCTCTTAAACCTCCGTTTATTCGAATTTGGATTTTACAAAAAACAATTTACATGCTAGTATTATTAAGATCGGGACGCAAGTGAATAACAAAGAAAGCCCCGTCCCGCGGCACTGGCAATTGGCAGAGAAAGTCGCCGCTATCGTAGGAGTCGTTCATCAGTTCGCTGAGATACTTCTGCTTGTCCTGGGCGTTGGGCGCCAGACACACCGTGTTTTTCGACAGCGGCTAACAAAAGGAAGTTGCTAATTAAAGCTTTTTTACAGACCCATCCAGTCTTACCATTGCTGCCTTGATGCTGACCAAGGAAACTGGCGGAGGCGGCTTGTTGAAAGGATCTCGGTTGAAAACATCGTCCACGCATTTCAGCAAATAACTGAGAATGAAGTTGCGGGCCCGAGCCTCGTTTGCATTCGCTGGAGGCTGCTGGAGTTTGCTTATCCACTCCGTAGCCATGGACTTCTCCCGGAACTGCATATTACAAATGGATTGCTCGAGGCGCTTGATATCGCGGGCAAAGTCCGCATTGAGTTTCTCCAACTCCTTGCGGTCTCCACCTGAGCTGCGCTCACGACGCTCCCGAGGTGGTGATCGACTCGCAGATCCTCGCGAAGTTTCCCGCTCCGAGACGACTGACTGGGAGCTTTCAATTCGAGTGATTTCCGGGGTTTGCTTTGGACGGCGATCCTTCTCCCTATGCGAATTGTCAGTACGTAGAAGCATGATTCTTAAATTTATTACCGAAATTTGTATTTACCCTAAAAATTCTGTGGGGGGACTAAACTTTTTTCTCCATAGATTCATGGCCTTTTCGAGGTTCGACTCGTACAGTTGATTTAAAAATGATTGTGTGAATTCCCCACCCAGTTGGCAGCTCAGAAATTCAAATCCACAGTGAATGACAACTCAATGCACTGTGACCGAGACCTGTGACTGTCAACTTGGAGTTCTGCATTCGAACGCCGCGATATTCCAAACTCTGCGTGTTTTCTCAATGGCGACTTTAATAAAACTCATAACGCTCCTCGTCTCGCTGGCCACCTTCGGCTACACTTTCTATGTGGTCACAAATTTAATGTTGTTCTTGTCCAGCCCGCGATCGATTTCAAAGGCCTACACCTGGATTTTCAACTTGCTGGATAATCGATCGCGTCTGGAAACCGCCTATGGCCCAATTGTCTGCGACACTCTGCTCCTCATAGGATTCATCTTCCAGCACAGCTTCGCCAAATCCAGCTTCGTGAAATCCCTCCTGGCCAAACTGGGCCTGGCCGCCGCCGAGCGCACCATCTACACTCTGACGTCATCGCTTTGTTTACAAGTGCGTAACAAACAGTCGGAGACCCTGAGAGAGGCCCGCTCACATCAAATCTATTTCTGTCTTTCAGTATCTGCTGCAGAACTGGGCGCCCGCCCATTCCATAGTCTTGTGGCAAGTGGACGTGGCCGAGAGCAAGGCCCTTTGGTGGGCATTCGTGATCATCCATGCCATCTGCTGGATTGTCATCTACGGCGGCAGCATTATAATGGATGTGCCCGAGCTAATGGGCATCAAGCAGGCGTACTATGACCTCAAGCAATACTCGCCGCCGGTGGCCTACAAGTCGCTGGAGCTGCGCAATCTTTACGCGCATGTGCGCCATCCGTCCTTCGTGGGCTTCTCGGTGATTCTGTTTGCCACCAATGTGATGAGCCTGGACCGCTTGTTGCTGGCTGGACTGCTCACCACGTACATGTACGTGGCCTGGTCCACTGACCAGAAGGACGTTCGCTATCAGAAGCAACTGCTCGAGCGCAAGAAACAGGAACTGAAGAGCCAGTGAATCCGGCTAACTTGACAGGATAAAGTCACTGCTACTTAACTGCCCCAATGTCTTAGGAACTAAGTCTAGGATTATAAGATTAATTCACGTTCTGTGTATTTACATTAAGCTTAAGCTAACCCAATCGAACCACCGACGGGTCGAATGGCTGCCCTTTGAACGGCGAACCGTCCGCATCCCAGGCTTGCCGCAGGCGCTCCAGCGTCTCGGCCTGGCTGGGATTGGCGGGCAGGTTTGTGTTGCTTCTTCGAGCGGCGGACATCTCCTCGGCCTGGACTCTTTCGATGGCCATCTGGGCATCGCTTGAGAACTCGTCCATGGAGCATTCGCCATCCAACTTCTTAACATCGATTTCGGGATCGTTTTCAAACAGCCGCTCCCACCAACGCTCCCTGATCTTATCTACGTAATATAAAGATTAATTTTCTTCTCACTTAATTTAATTCCTTCCACTTACCACAACAGATTTGTAAGGTGCCCCGGTCGATGGACCAGAGGGCGTCTTGGTGCTTAACTCCTTGACTAAGGCATCCCTCCAGGATCACCGTGCTTGGTTGGCTTCGACTGGCGACTTTAATGCTCCTTGGCTTGATGTCGACGCGGAGCGTCTTAGCAGTTTGGAGTCCTTCGGGTAGAAGTACATGCAGCTCCACATCCTTCAGCGTCTGAGACCAGCAATGTTTTTCGAACACAGCTCCGTTTTTATAATCACTTGGCGCAAACAACGGCCGATTGGCAAGGGGGCGGACTGTCGTCCTGTGCTCCTCCTCCGGCTCCGTTTCCAGGGTGACTTCCTCAATGGCTGGCGGGACAAATGAGCCGTCGTCTGCCAAGCCCGCGGTGTTCAAGGACTGAAGCCAAATGGCAGGATCGAATCTCTTCACAGCCGCACACAACACCGAGTAAGTATGCTGGAAGTTGGTCCTGCAGGCGGAGGCAAATGAAAGTGGGTAACAAATTGTTTGTGGGACTTACGTGCGGCGTAGGAAATCAAAAACAGTGTCAACGAAGTCCTCCAGGGATTTACTGCTTTTCAGGATATCCAGCAGCATGGCGTCGCTGCGTTGGAGCTCCATAACTAAGGATTAATTGATGTAACAAAAAAAAAGGCGGCAGAAGTTCCGGCAAAAATTGTTTTGGTTGCGGACGAGGGCTGCATTGAGGCGGCTGACCAGGGCTGCCTCTGTACCGCCAAAATGCACACGTCGCTGGGCGAACGGCAAAACAATACGCGAGAAATTTTAAATTTGAATTTTATTTGTCCTACATTTGCCTAGATTTTAATTTAATTCCAATCAATTATTATCCCACGGCAGGACCCCCAGCGCACAAGAAGACCAATCACGCTCATCTGGAAAATGCATAAATGTCAGGATTCAGTAGAAAGGATGAAGGAAACGAAACTTACCCAACGTCCAAATGCCAATTTGAGTCTTAGCCTCGCTCGTTTCTTCCGTGAGAAGATCCCTTGTTGAATCCTGAGATCCATTAGTCTTTGTTGTGCTTGGATTATTCTTAAGATGCTCATCACACATCCTCGTCAATTCCTTTATTTGTTCTTCATCAAAGGCCGGCTCGACCAGAGGTATTAAACTAAAGTTAAATTGAGGCTTTGACTAAATTAAGATTATTGTTTTCACAGCTTTACCTTTTTAGGATGGGCCCGGAGTACTGATTGAAGGAATCCAGCCTTTCAAATAGGAACTCCTTTTCGAAGGTCCAGGACTGTTGCTTCTTGGCAGAGTCCCCGAAAACCAGAGTCCGCGGCAGGTCGGCCCCTGAATGGACCAGGAGTTCCTTCATGGTCTGTGACATTTTCTTGGTGTTCAGAGTGGAGAAGTCGGCGCCCTTGAATTGGTCGTTCTAGAAAGGATTCAGAATGAAGTGAGTTAGCTTTTTAAGTTTTTCCTTCCACTTACCAAGTCCAATTCTTCTCGGTACATTTGCTTCATTCGCCTAAGCACCCGGAAGCTCTGGAGCAGCTTCAGGGCCCAATATCTGGCCCCCTCCAGGAGCTCTGTGTCCTTCGCCTTGGTTTCAGTCAAGTGCAAGAGGGCGAAGAAGGTGTTTTCAATGTATCCTTGGGAAGCCAACATCCGAAAGAGTCCTTGTGCTGCCTCAACAACCACCTCCTCGTCTGCGTTATGCTTTTGGCCAGCACTCATGAAGTTTTTCATTTTGAAAATCCCCGAGATGAAGCTGTTTCGCAGGTCCTTCATGGAGGAGCCCTGACGTTTGACCAATGCCGCCAATTCAATGGTCAACGCCTCCAGCATTTGTCGGGTCGTCTTGAGCTGCTTTTTCGAGAAGAACACGCGGATTTTATTGAACTCGGCAGTCGACCTCACTTTCTTGATCTCCTTGAGCTTTTGGGCTCCGTCCAGCCAGCAGCCCAGGCCCAAATCGTACATCTCATAAAGAGAATTCACTTGGCCCTCAAACTGGGAATTTTTACCTTGTGGCAGTCGCGGGGCCTGCACGTTGGCCATCTCCTGGGCCATGGGCAGCCAATAGTAGTTGCGCAGCCACTCCAAGGAGTAGTGTGTGGCACTGCGGAGGATGCTAGCTGGCGGTAAGTCCTGGCCGTGGGCACACAAATGCCTCAGGTCCACAATGAAGGAGGACAGGCCCAGCTCCTTGGCCGTGTCGTACATGGAGGACATATTGTAGCCCTGCATAATGGAGGACATGAAGTTGAAGAACCGGGTGAAGGCCCCAGCATACATCTCCTCTATGTTGTGGTTGCCCTCCTTGTCCTCCAGCTGGGCCTTGACCAGCACACTTGTTGCCAGGACAGCGGCTGGGCAGAGGCTCCCGCGGCGCAGGTTCCAAATCCGAACTCGACTCAGACCCTCGAGGATGTCCGAGGTGCGGCTGGAGTACAAGCAGTTGTAGGCATTGTTGTATTCCTCACTGCCAAATATCAAATTTTATTCTAATTACTTTTATTTTTTGCAGCGATTTACTCACATGTCTCGCCAGGGAGTCACGATTGTGCGTTGCTTAACGATCACGGGGGCTTCGGTGGGGGACTCCTCATTGTTGGGGAGTTTCCTCTTGCGTGGATGGATAACCTTTTTCGCGGCCGGCATGGAATCAACTTTTCAAGCGCACAAATAAAAACCAAAACAAACGTGCACGCTGAGTGTGCGAAGACGACCGTTCGGGGCGAATGGCAAGAACAGATGAGGAGAAGAAGAAGCAGCAGAGTTGCAGAACTTTCGTTGCGCCTGCAAATTTTCCAACTCCCGCGATTTCTGTAAGTACATTAAATCCCCCGAGCACTTTATTATTTCTATTTTCCTTACATGCTTTTCGTGCATTTTCCCTTAATTTCCGCAGACCCAACCGCACACACCCGCCACAGCCACCGCCACCGCCACCCGTCACTAGAGCACATCACCACTTTCTTTGTTGCCCTGTGGCAGTTGGTGTATTTCACCTGCAAAGAAAAGAAACGCAAAACCAAATGCATGTCGTCCACAATCACGCCGATCTTGCCAATCCAGAGTACACCGATGCCTTGCCGCCGCCAGTGTCGACCCTAATCTTTGGCTCGTTTTCGATGTTCTTGATATTTTCGTACTTGCAACTCCTCTACATCCTGGTGGCCATATATCTGTACTTGTCCTTCGTCAACCACATCTAGAGGCAGGACAGCCACCCGCCCCCACGGTGCTGTCTGGCCCAAAATGTACCATTTTGTGTCCGAACAAACACCAGAACTGCGGCTAGCCGAAGATGTCCTTGTCCCTGGTCAGACCACCCAGTACTTGAAGAGCTTCCAAATCGAGGCCGTACAATTTGCCTACAACCACCTGAGCAAACATGAGTTCTGCGTGCTCAACGACGAGAGCGGCCTTGGCAAGTCGGCGGTCATTGCGGCGCTGCTGCAAGGCCTCGGGCCCGCCAAGAAGACTCTCATTGTTCTGCAGAACGACGATCAGTTGCTGGTGGGCTGGCAGTTTCATCTCAGCGCCCTCACCGACCTCAACGTCTACGTGATCCAGAACATCTGCGGTAAGTCCACTTGCCAAACTTTGTGCTGAAGTGCTTAAGCTTTTTGCAGACTCCACAGATTCGGCGCACAGCGTGTACCTGGCCAAGTGGGGAGTCCTGCGCAGCATTGGGGATCTCAGAAAGCTGAACTTTGATTATGTGATAGTCGACCATCGCGGCCACGCGCTGCTCAATCAGTTCTGCAACTCCATGCTCATCAAGCAGTTCGAGGGCAAAGTCAACATTGTGATCTCAAGCGTGGACATCACGGTGAGTTAAGGATCCCAAGAAATAGCATTTCCTAATGAAAATACCTTCCAGTCGGATGTTAAACTCTTGTACGTGATTCTGCGCATGGGCGGACGGCTGGACGATCGTCTGAAGAACTTGAAAAGCTTCCAGCGCAAATTCCATCTGCCCGATGCCAACGAAGTCTTCAGAAAGCAAGTAGACCTCGAGGAATATTTCAAACAGCGCGGTATTCTCGGCGAGCATGTGAGGTAAGCCGAACACACAACTCCCTTAAAAAGATAGTAATACGATTTGTTTATAGGGAATTTCGTTTACGTCGCTATCGCCACCAATTTGAGCAGTACTTGCCGTTCGTCTCGGCCGAGGACTACAAGAAGAATCTTCAGCTCTGGCTGAGCACCTGCAGCCAAAGCAACAGCACAATAAGTGATACAACAATCGGCTCCTCCGATGTCCATTCAACCGGCGGCACCGACGAGATACTCGAGTGCCTGATGAGCCTGAAAGAGAAGCGCGAGTTTGCCGAGCGCGAAGGCTGGGACAAATACTCCGAGCATAGCAACGAGGTGATGGCCATGTCGCCGTTGGTCTTTGAAATGTCGCACTCAGAGGAAGACGAACCGGCGGAGCAGCCCGAGCCGCATAATCCCCACTACGAATTGATTCTGCTCTCGAGCGATGACTGCGAGATTGTCACGCCGCCTTCGACGCCACCGCCAGCAGCGCTGCCCCGGCAACGCGCCAGCACCGGCCAAGCCAAGAAAAGAGCCGCCAAACGCTCAGATCCAAGGGAATCGGAATGTGAAACCACCACGCCACGACGTACTCGCTCCGCGGAGAGCAGCCCTGTGAAAGCCAAACGCACAAAAGCCCAGGACTCTGTAGTGGCCGACAAGGCAGAGCGCAGGGGCAGCCAAAGGTTCAAGGAGCGCAATCTGCTGCCCAGCGGCATTCACCACCGCGAGACGCGTGGCATGCAGCGACTCACGCGCTCGGCGGACACCCGCAGCCGCAACAAGTACATGACGCCCAATGTCAGCCTGAATATGGGCAATTCGACCAGCAGGCGGTCACGGACGGATCCCACGCAGACCCCGAAAAGCAGCAAGAACAACGGCAAAGACGATGGACCCAAGGACCCCGCGAAGACACCCAAGAGACGAGGGCGCCCCAAAATCGATCGGACGGCCGCCAAGAAAACTGAGAAGCCAGTCAGACAGTCGCCCAGAAGCAAGGACAAAGAAAATCCCCCAACCGAACCACCAGCAGCCTCCAACCCGCCAACAGAAACGCCGCAATTGCTGAGCTCGGGATCCACGGTTTCCGACTTCAACTTCCTGCAGTGCGGCCAGAAACTGCCCAACACCTTCACCCAGCTGGAGGTCGAGGAAAGCGACCAATTCCGCATGCCACTGGCGCCCATGAGCGCCTTGCCAATATCTACCTCACTCAATATCTTCAACGAATCGGAAGCCTCGGTGATTCCGTTGTCCAACCAGTGCGAGGTCGTCGTGGTCTCCAGCTCCCAGGATGAAGGCTCGGAGTCCTCGCACACGCAAAGTCGACGCACTCGCGCTCTCAAACGGAAGAGGAAACCCCCGCCAGCACCCACTGCCCCGCCCAAGCCCAGCTCTTCCAGCTTTGGCAGCCTGCTGGCCCAGCAGTGCGGGCAGAACAAATCCCCCGACCTTTTCAGCAACTACACGGACAACGGCTCGCTGCCCTTGGCCCAGAAGGCCCCACGAGGGGAGCCCGGGCCCAGCGGGGCCTTCGAGGGCTTCAAGATCTTCGGCTCGGAGGTGAAGCAGCCAGCCCATCAAAAACCGGCCGAATCGAAGAAAAAGAAGCGGGACCGCTCCTGCCTGGACATCTTGGAGCAGATGTTCGAGTCCCGCCAGTCCACACAGTCGACTGTAAGCAGCGCCACCAAAGTCCTGCCCGCCCTGCCAACGCAGGGAATTAAGGAAACTGCCACTACCTCGAGATCTCTCAGTCAGCGTCGCCGCAGCCTCGTGGAGGACGACATCTTCGAGATCACCAACAACGGCGAGTTCGGCAGCCGCCTGCGCCTGAACTCCTCCGGCGATGTCTCGCCCGTCCAGCAGCTGCGCTCCACGCAGTCCAACAAGATCACCAACTACCTGATTGGCCCGGCCAACACCCAGGAGGAGGACCAGCAGCCTGCGGCGAGTCGCGTGCGCAAGTCGCCGAAGAGCATCAAATCCACGCAGTCCACCAAGCTGACGCGTTGGTTTGGCGCTGCTGCCACTGCTGGCGGCGAGTCTATCAGTGCCCCCAGCACGCCTGTGGCCGGGGCCAGCACCTCGAAGGCGGCTGCCGCGGCCGCTGCCAGGACTGCCCGCAGCGGCGGACCTCTGAAGAGGAAGCGGCTCGATCTCTTCAAATGAGCCTGATGATCATTGTCAAAGCATCGAAAAGACTCCGAATCAGAGACTCAGTCACTTGGACTTAGAATTAGTTGCCCTTCATCTTTTTTTACCCATTTCGAGATTGATTTTGTAATGTTAGCCGAGAACATTTAGCCAGCCACCAACCGATGATAGTCAAATTTGAAATTAAGTTTTATGAATGAAACTTCCACTGCCTTCCTGTCCTAATCGGCGGGCGTGTCCGCTGCTTATCTCACTTCCCGGCCTGCCTGTTGCTGAAAATGTGGGTGAGATTGTGCATCACAGCCCGCCGCTGGAACTGCAGCTCCCGCCGGCACATCACCCCCAGCAGCGGGGGACACTGATACTGGATCTTCTCGTTGGCGTATGTCCCGCTGCCGGCCGCCCTGAACCGGAACTCGCTGTGGGTGCGCACTGTGAGGAAAGGATCAGATTATCTTTTGATTTAGATTTGATTAATTTTTAACTTACAGCAGTAGAAGCCGCTGAAGAAGCAGGTCCTGTGCTTGGACTCGATGGCGAACAACTGCGGCTGCACATTGGGCAGCGTCTTGGTCACAATGTAGTCCGCCGTGGCCGTGTTCAGCCAGTAGGGCCAGTGGGACAGCCTCTCCGTGTACTGCACCGTATAGCGCCAGTCGTGGGCGTGTCCATGGTCCGCCAGTATCACAAATTTCGAGCTGAAAGGGAATTTTAGTTCAGCTACTTCCCGGCCGTCGACTGGCCTACTCACATGGCGGGGTTGAGCAGGCGCATGGAATTGAAGTCCGCCATGTATTCCCACACGACTTCCGGCCTGGTGTTGTCGATAGTGACTTCTATTTGGTACTTGTGATAGCCACTCGAGAACACCAACACATAGACGAGCAGGAAGACGCTGACGCCAATCGACAGTTTCTTCACGTTCCACCGCCTCAGATTCTGCATCTTTGCGGCCGCTTATGGAATGGATCTGACCGTGTTTGTGAGTGTATATGAAATTCCAGAGACTAAACACAGGAGAAAAATATGTAAACAAATGCGAGCGGCGAGGGCAGGAGCTCCGTTGGACTCAACCGAACCAGCCGAAGGCAAACAGCAAACTGAAGCCGGCGGCGGACGGCAGTGGGCAGCTGACGGCCATGTGGCGGGGCGGGGCGAGAGCTGGCGGATCTTCGAGGAAAGCTGAGCGAGTCGAAGTCAAGACGTCGCTGCATATTTACCCGTTCATTTCTCTCAGTGTAATCGGTTTTTAGTAGGGTGAGTCGGGAAAAGATTATCCATAAAGTTGGTGAACCTCCAACTGAAATTCAGCCTGTCTAGCGATCCGAAGAATCAACAGAAACTCCGAGAAAGATTAGAAGATCCTCCAACAGAATTCTGTCTGTCCTCCGTTCGTATAATTAACAAAATCTCCGCACATCGACAGCTCAGCTTAGGGTGTATCGAGTGAATGAGATTATCCATAAAGTTAAGGAACCTACAACAGAAATTCTATCTTATTCACCTAACCAAATCAAGGAAAACTCCTCTGCTAAGTAAGGTGAATCGTCTGAATAAGATTAATTGAAGATTCTCCAACAGGATTTCGGACTGTTCTCCGTCCGTATTATTTCCTAGAACTCCGAACTCTGAGAATAAGATTATTGAAGACCATCCTACAGGAATGTCTGTCTGTCTTCCCATCTGTATACGACACGAAGACTACGCATAATCAATTTTAAAATTAACTCTTAATTTCAAAACTAATGCGGTATCTTTAATTTTTAGAGACAATGCAACTCTGCGCTTCTGATTAGGCCCCCTCTCCCTACGCCGCCCATGCTTTTGTATAATCAGCCGGTCCGTTATTCTCTCACTAACGGCGCTCGAGAGTCACGCCTGCTTGGGAAGCTTTGAAAGCCCCGCCGCCGACTGCTGGGAGGCCTCCTCCGGTTGCTCACGATGACCGAAGCAAATTCAGTTTATAAACAACGCCCGGCGCTGATGGTCGCCAGCAGTGGGACGGATTCATTGGCGATTAGGTAACCCGACTGTCCGAGGTAAGTGCCCGTGTAATTTCGCCTTATCAATTGCGTGCGAGGCGGTCTTTTGACTAAAGTGTTTTGTTTTTTTCGGCAGGCTCTTTTAGGTTAGATTGAAGCGCCCAGCTCGTGCAGTCTGTTTGTCAATCCGTCAATCAATCAGCAATGCGCTCAGCGGTGAAAAGTGGAGGACTGCTGGCCGGGGCTCTCCGGCAATTGCAGGCAGCTGCTGGCTCCTCGACCGGTTTCGCCTCATCAGCGACGGCAGCCCCCACAACAGGTGGCAGCGGGGGGCGGGCGCGGGACAAGACCAGCAAATCGCTGTCCACAGCCCCAGTGACTAAGGTTAGATCATTTCCCCAAGGTCTGAAGCTTAAATTTTAATTGGTTTTTAATTTCAGGCCCAATTTGGAGAGCTGACCAACCCACTGACCGATACCTTCGGCCGACATCACACATATCTGCGTATTTCCCTCACCGAGCGGTGTAATCTGCGCTGTAAGCTTGCCAGGTTGCCACTCCAGTCCGGCGATAACGTCACGAGGCGGGGGGGTCTAATTTAATGCTCTGTTGAAACTGATAATTTCGCAATTTCCAGGCGACTACTGTATGCCGGCGGAGGGCGTGCCGCTGCAGCCGAAATCGCAGCTGCTCAGCACCAGCGAAGTCCTTCACTTGGCCCGCATTTTCGTGGAGCAGGGCGTGCGCAAAATCCGGCTGACAGGAGGCGAGCCCACCGTCCGCCGGGACATTGTCGACATTGTGGGCCGCATCAAGGCTCTGCCCCAGCTGGAGCATGTGGGCATCACCACCAACGGTTTGGTGCTGACCCGAATGCTCCTGCCGCTGCAGCGGGCCGGGCTGGACTCGCTGAACATCAGCCTGGACACGCTGCAGGCGGAGCGCTTCGAGAAGATCACCCGGCGCCGGGGCTGGGAGCGGGTGATTGCAGGGATTGACTTGGCCGTCCAGCTGGGCTACCGGCCGAAGGTCAACTGCGTGCTCATGCGGAACTTCAACGAGGACGAGATCTGTGATTTTGTGGAGTTCACCCGCGACCGCCCGGTGGACATTCGCTTCATCGAGTACATGCCGTTCAGTGGGAACAAATGGCAGACGGACCGGCTGATTTCCTACCGGGAGACCCTGGAGACCATCCGCCAGCGCTATCCGGAGTTCGTGGCCCTGCCCAATGGGCCCAATGACACGTCCAAGGCCTACGCCGTGCCTGGGTTTGCCGGCCAGGTGGGCTTCATTACCTCGATGACGGAGCACTTTTGCGGGACCTGCAATCGGCTGAGGCTGACGGCCGACGGGAACATCAAGGTGTGCCTGTTTGGGAACAAGGAGTTCTCACTGCGCGATGCTTTGCGCAGCGACTGCTCGGAGGAGGACCTGGTGGCTCTGATTGGGGCGGCCGTGCGGAGGAAGAAGCGCCAGCATGCGGGTGAGTTGAGTTGAGCTGGAAAATTGTCGGAGCTTTTGTTGTAATCTTTGGGCGCCTTTTCCTAGGGATGCTGAATCTGTCGCAAATGGAAAACCGCCCAATGATACTGATTGGCGGCTAGCACAGAGCAACCAACCGCAACCC
Source organism: Lissocephala sabroskyi (assembly GCA_037075105.1). Taxonomy (NCBI): domain Eukaryota; kingdom Metazoa; phylum Arthropoda; class Insecta; order Diptera; family Drosophilidae; genus Lissocephala; species Lissocephala sabroskyi. The sequence continues at coordinate 64,854 of JBAMCP010000264.1, forward strand.
ACTTCCATTCCCCTTGTTCTGCTTTCTAGGCACCCAACGCCATTTCAATCGCTCTCATCTGCTCCAGGCCGTCCGGCAGTTCAGCTCTGGCGGCCGCCTCACCCATGTCAATGCCCAGGGCAAGGCCCAAATGGTGGACGTGGCCGAAAAAGCCACCTCCACCCGCCTGGCCACAGCCGAGGCCACGGTGGTGGTGGGGCCCCGCCTGGCCGGCCTCATAGCTGCCAACGAGCTGGCCAAGGGCGATGTGCTCAGCGTGGCCCAGCTTGCGGGTATTCTGGGGGCCAAAAGGACCTCCGAACTTATCCCGCTTTGCCACAACATTGTCTTGTCCTCGGTGAAGGTGGAGGCCAAGCTGCAGCCAGAGAGCCACAGCGTAAGGATCTGGGCCGCTGTGCGTTGCCGCGGGCAGACTGGCGTGGAAATGGAGGCCCTGACGGCCGTCTCGGTGGCCGCTCTCACCGTCTACGACATGTGCAAGGCGGTGTCCCATGACATTAGCATCACCAACGTGCGCCTGCTGGGCAAATCCGGAGGCCAGCGGGACTTCCAACGGGCCGAGCTTCATTCATCTCTGTACAAATAAACTGCTTGCAATTGTTCCTGGCTGCTTTTCTCGGTAGGTAGGTAGAATTTTCATATTGTTTTTAATTGCAATCGCTGGTCGTTAATGCGGTTGGCAGGGTTGTGTGGGTTATGAAGAACAGATTGGAAACGTGATGACGGTGTGTCTGGGTCTGTGTGTGTGGGGGTGTGTGTGGCGCCTTAGAGCTAAAATTACTTATAACATTTGAATTGCCGCAATAAATAATGCATTATTATTGTGTGCGCCGCTGGCGCACCATCACTGTGCCCTCCTCGGATCGACGGCTCAGCCGGCACGAAAATCTCTCTTACAATGACACAATCTATTTAAATACGCTTTGCTTAATTTGTTTGTTGTTTTGGTTACAGCAGCACACAGTGGCCGCGGCTGCAGACGCAAGGGCGATCGACCTCCTTGGTTAGTTGGACACAAGGACGTTGCGATTTTCGGACTTGCTGACATCATCGGCATCGCCGCCGCCGGCGGAGGAGGCCTTTTCGGCGTTCAGGTTCTCGCCGCGGATCTTGATGTTGTGCTCGTCCTTGAATTTGTTCAGCTCGGAGCCCTTTTTGGACAGGTCCTCTGTGATGAGTTTGATCTTCTTTTCGATGAACTCCTGGTTGTCCCTGAGCTGGGGCAGGACGTCCTTGACGGTGCGCTCGCAGAGCACGCCGCCTATCAGACGGAAGCACTTTCTGTCGGGATCCGCGGATTTCAGGGTGTCTATCACAGTTCTGGGGTAAGTAATGGATAATTTATTTTTATTTATTTCAATGCTTTTTGAGGTTAGGGCGGTGGCCTGACTCACTTGTGCTCTCGCAGGTCCATTTCCAGTGTGTTAAGGTTGTTGGCCAGGTTTCGCTGCTCGTTGCGGAGCTGCTGGAAGTGGGCCACGATCTTCTCCTGGCTAATGGGCTGGGAACCGTCTCCACTCATTGTTTTTTTTGCTAATTTATAACCAGATGCGCTAGTCGCGGCTGCTGCCCGGTGTGGATTAGAGGTGGGAAGTATCGATATTCGGGGTATCGATATTTAATCTGGCAGCTCTAATTTTCCGCGCAGAGCTGCCAACTTAGGCCGACCCATAAAAATGTGGAATTTAAATTTTATTCGTGTGTTTTAGTGCCATTTTTATAGTGCCGAAGTAGTAGCTTTAATATACTTCGATAATTAACCTGTGGTTTGGTGTAAAAAATAGGAAAAACCGTTTGCGTTTTCCAACACTGCGGCATAGTAGGCGGTTTGTTGCTGTATTGAGTAAAGTTGACAGTTGGCGGCAGTTTTCTTTGGAACTTACATTAGTCAACATTAAAAGTGGAAAAAAATAGAGAATATAAAAGTAGACGCATAAAAATGGCAGGCAATAGTGAAGATTTGTTGATTCTGGAACCCAAAGACGACATGGTATTTGAGGGCTTCGTCAATCAGACCGCTTTAAAAACCATTCTGCTGACCAACCCCAGCAAGCACAGCTATCGCGCCTTCAAGATGAAGACCACTTCACCGCGCCTTTTCTTTGTCCGTCCCAATATCGGACTGATTGGACCCGGGAACACCCTGAAGATTGAGATCCAGATGCAGGCGCCCTCCGCCCACAATCCGGAGTCACAGGTCAAGCGCCACAAGTTTTTGGTCCAGGCGGTCTCTGTGGATCGTTTGGATCAAATCGGCGACTTGCCGTCCTTCTGGAGGAGCCTCAACCCAAACCAAATCTGGGAGACCCGCATCAAGTGCGATCTTGTCACCACCAAGCAGGTGGACAAGCAAGGCGACGAAATATTCCGGCGCCAGTCTGGCGGCTATGAGAATGCCGCCGCCGTTGCTGCGATGGCCCCCGCCCCGGCCCCGGAGCCAGAGCCCTTGTGTCCCAATGTCGCTGACGAGGTGCAGAAGGACAAATTGCTGCAGCAAGTTTCGAAATTGGAGTCGGAGCGCTTGGCCCTCACCCAGGAGCTCAAGGCTCTGCGCAGCCTCTCCGACCCACCCAAGGTGGCGACGGTGATCCAAAAGGAACGGCGCGGCTGCCTCTTCTACTGTGGAGTCTTTCTGGTAGGCGCGGCCGTTGCCATGAGTGGAGCCTACGTGGGAAAGTTCTATATCTAACAATTTAACAGGGCGATTTTCAGATGCATTTTTTTTAGTTTCTTCACACACACACACGCCTGTAATAAAAAAATGATTGCGACTGTGGGTAGCACATAAAATTTTCGTAGAAAAAAAATTAAGTCATGAATATTATTTGCATGTCCCAAAAGGGCTTCATTATTTTTAAGTACCGAACATGCAGAAACACCAATTAAATATTTAAGAGCAATTGTGGATAATCAACACAATTAAAGCACTAAAGTAGCTATGTAAGAAATTAACACAAATTTCTGGAAATTGTGTGTCCCAAAATATAAATTTCAAATGCGCGGCTACTGCGGCAACTCTGGCTGCCATTTCCAGTAATCGCGACAGCCCTAGCCGTTGCCAGGGCCAACAGCAAAACGCGTTGAGTTACTGCAACCCTGGCAGCGCGTCGTTTGTAAACAACCGTAATTTTCCGCTTAAATTAAGAATAAATAAGCAACTTAAAATGTTTAAGGCATGAGTGATACCGACACGGACGACACAGACCTATTGCTGTTGATACCACCCAATTTCTACACCCAAACAGCCGAGCGCCTGCTGCTGGAGGCCAGAATGAGTGCCGCCGAGGCAGATGCACTTGCCATGCCCCCGCCCCCAGTGCCCACCACCGCTGCCTACCAGTTCCTGCCGCCGAACAAGAAAACCGAACTGAACCACATAAACGCGCGGCTGCAGAACATCCACTGCGGCGAGGACAACCACCGCTTCGATGCCCTCTCCGACATTTCCACCATCTCCACGAACACAGTGCGCACGGCCACCGGCAGCGGCGGCAACTACCGAGCCTTGCGTGAGGGCCGCGGGCTGGTCCACTCCACGCCCAAGAGCTCGGTGGAGCTGGACAGGCGACGCAGCAGCGACGGCGGCGACAACATCCTGCTGGAAATCGACCACTACCTGGACGAGCAGAGTCCCTACCGGCGGGGCTGGCAGCAGCACCACAGCGACGACCATTTGCGGGAACGAGCGGCCGCCTTCCCCAGCATGGGCGGCGTCCAGGCCACTTCTCTGCCCAGCGCCTTAAACTCGCAACGCGCTGGGTCCTTGGAGGCAGTCCGAATGGAGCCGGCCGAGAAGGGTCTGCTTAGTCTGAGCGATCTGTGGGGCAAGAGCCTGGCCACGAGTACAGTTGGGCCCAAGCAGCCGCTGCTGAATGCCGGCAACGGCACATCCCTGAAGGAGGAGCAGCTGCGCCGGCAGCACTTGGAGAAGACGGTCCACAGCCTGCAGTCGCAGCTGCTGGAGTGCCAGCAGCGCATCTCGGTGGCCATGGAGGTGGATCGGTCGAAGGACGCGGCGCTGGCCAATGCCGAGCAGACCTCGGTCCGGGTCA
>JBAMCP010000265.1:0-68798 GCA_037075105.1 Lissocephala sabroskyi
TTAGAAAAAGCAAATTTTAAGGACGAAGGACATGGATTTTGAATTTGAAAAGGACATTAGTCGATAGTCCAATTCATCCTGAATCCATAGCTATAATCCGTTTTAAAATCGGTCCAGCGGTTCTCGAGATATAGGCATTTGAAATTTTTTCAAACTTTGGGGGGTCAGTTTTGGCATTTTTTTCAAATGGAAATATCTCGAGAACCGCTCAACCGATTTTGAAACGGATTGTCTCTACAGGTTGTGCTCAGCGTTATTCTTCATATGAGGTCCTTTCCGCATGCGTATCTCATGTCCTTCGACCGTAATCGCCAATAATCGATTCCCGCATTATGGCTGCAGTTAGGCAAATTCTTATGGTTGGAAACTGTAGCTAATCTTTTGACTTTTTCAAAACATATTTGACCTTTGACCTCGCTTTCTTGGTTTTCGAGATATAGGTATTTAAAATATAGCAAATACAATACAACAATAACAAAAATCGCCGTACATTAATAATTAGTTGAGCGTATAGGACTGGCGCCATCTAGGGGCAAGTGGCCGAAACATATTTCTTTTGTTTACCTTTTTAAAAAGCGCGCCAAATAGCGGGCTGATTAGCGGGCCCGCAGGCCTGCCAACCCATTGCTATTTGCGATGGTTTGTGTCTTTGCTAAGTAAAACCGACTGGCAACGCCAGCACTGATCGGACTGGCATGACTACAAAAATACGCGCCCAACCCGTTCACATTTGAACGGCGATATATTATTATTTGAATATAAAGGAACTCCGGTAATTGTATAGTACAGAAACTCATAAAACCTGTGAGCCTTAAAATAATAATCACATGAACAACAACAAGAAAATTCATTTATTAAGCAACAATTAAGCAGTAGGTGCCGAACGCCATTAACAATTAAAATTGGCCCGCAATCGCTACAAGTGAAGGCGAGGCTTATTTCTATGAGGCAAAAAATGTCCTAATACTTATTTTGAAAACAAAAAATCAGCAACCACATCAATTTAAATAAAATTGTTGTATTTTCAAACAATGTTTACCTTTTTAAAAAGCGCGCCAATGTGCGGGCCGTCAGCCTGCCAACTTATTGCTATATGGAATGGTTTGTGTCTTTACTCATTAGTCAGATTGGCAGCACCAACTCTGATCGGGTTGGCATGACTGTATCTTATTTCGCCGTCTCGCTTCCGCAAACACCAACAGCTGATGCCCGCCATATGTTGTGGGTTTTTAAATTTAAATATTTATTTACGGCAGAGTCCAATAGTTTTACTTATTGTTGTTGCTATTATCGTTGCATCTATATATAAAAATGAATCATGAATTATTTAGGTGCCTATAGAATCGTAAACGGGTCGACGGACTTTGATGAAATTTTGTGGTTTTTATCCCGCATTCCTTAATAAAATCAAATTAAAAAAAAAAAAACAGTCGGGCAAGGTCGCCGGTAGTTTCTTACTTGCTTTATTTACATCTCTACGTATTTTACAGTTGAAACTCTCTAAAGATTACATTTTAAATTAATAACAACGACCGCTTGGCCCACCTCACACATTGATCACCAGGGCCGTGGATCTGTACTTCCTCTTCGGCTTGATGATGTGCTTGGTTTTGGGCGCCCGACTCAGTTCAATGCCTGGAGGACGTCGGCGAGTCCGCGTCGGCTTGCTTGGTCCATGCTCTCGAATCGGAGGACCCGAGAAATTCGGTGGATAGGTTTCAAAGTCCTCGATATCCAAATCAGGCCGGGGCTCTGTGGGCTTCTTCAAGAACTTCTGCAGCTTCGGATTATTGAGCAGCTGCAGCTTAATCGCCTCATCCAGCAGCTTCTGCTGGTCCTCCAAAAACGCCTCGATCTGCTTCTTCGACGCCACACTCTTGTACCTTTCGTAGGCCTTCTGGCGGGAATGCGGCCCCACATCAAACTCCTCGTGCTCCGGCTCGAACACACTGTACGAGTTGCTGGCGGCGGCCGTGGCCTTGGGCGGCGGCACCAAATGGAAGGGATCGGCCTCGTACTGAACTTCCGTGTACTTCTGACGCTTGGGCGGCTCAAGCACCTCGCCCGAGCCATAAGTAATGTCGGTGTGGTAGCTGCCGCCGCCGCTGCCACCGCCGCCCTTATATGGCTCGGCGGCCACGTACTTGGGCGTCTTCAGATACGAGCTGGGGCTCTGCTTGGGCAGGCTGATGGGGTGCTGGACGCGGATCTGCGTGCCAATGGTGTACTCACGGCTGTCGTGTTCGCGGTCGTGCTGCTCGCGGGAGTTGTAGCCGCCGCGCAGCACCGACTCGTTCGAGTACTCCGCCGAGTTGTACCGCTCGCTGGAGTAGTCCTCCTCCTCCTGCTGAAGATCTCGTTTACTTGGCTGCTACCGAGCTGTCTTCGTACTCACCGATCCGTAGGGCCTGTAGTGGGTCTTCTTGGGGAACTTCTTGCTGACATCGCGCCGCTTGCTCTCGTTGACCTGCAGGTCCCCCCGCGGGTAGCCGGCCAGCGTGCCCTTGTGGGTGAGACGCACGGGCCCTGGCAGGGCCGCGGAACTGTAGTAACTGCGCCTGTAATACGAACGGGGCGGCTTGACGGCGCCAGAGGATGAGCCCAGCAGCAGGACTGCGGCCAGAAGCTGTAAGAATATCCACAGAAATGGGCCAAGGTTGCGGGGGAAGCCGAGGCTGGGGAAGCTTACGTTCCAGACCAAACGCATTTCGCTCGGGGTGGCGACGGCTGCTTGGATTACGAAATTCGATTGATCGGCGGTTTGTGGATGTGGACTGCGTAATAACACCAACGTGGCCTCCACGAAACTGAAAGTTTTTCCAATGAGTGCAACGGTTTTATGCCAGTTTCCTCTGCTAATGCCAAAAAAATTACCGCCAACTTCGAAGCTCCGCCGTCGTCGTCTCGTCGTCGCCGCCGTCGTCGGCAACATGTTTTGCAATACCGAACCTGCAAGTCAAGCCGGGCCAAAAAAACACACACACCAGCCACGTCCACGACCACCGCCACTAACGAGGTGGTGGCGGAGCCAGAGATTGATATCTGCAGGCGGCTGGGGGGCTTCACGCATGCGCCTTGGGATCGGGGCCGCGGACGCTTCGGTTGGAGGAAGCTGGCAACGAGTTGGCTGGCCAGCTGGCTGGGCCATTGTCGTCATCATTTGCATTTCCCAACTACATAACTCTCCGGCCGGCTCGGGGAAAATGGAGCGCCGGCCGAGCCGGGGAAATGCATAAATAAAAATGTTGTTTATGGTCGTAATTACAAATAACGATTGCGATTTGTAAGTGGCACCCAAGTAGCCAGGCAGGCAGGCAGCCCCTTGCCAATTGTTGTCTGCCGGCCCGACTGGGCACAACTGGTTGGAGATGCTGCTCCGCTTGAATTACCCAATAAGAGTTGGCGGACGGCGGACGGCGGACGGCGGCCGGCGGATGGCGGATGGCGGTTTGGGCGGTCGAGGTGGCCTGCCGAAGTTCAGGTTCAGGTGGATGAGGAAATGCCAGCGCCGCTGCTTTCCACGACGCTGGCCTTTTTTGTGGGCACGCTTGGACTACTTTCTATGGCCAGGATGCGCCGCGCCGGTGGCTGGCGCAATGCGGAAGCCCGCCAGCCGTTTGCCCGGTCTTGGCCCGGCTGACAGGTTGGTAGGTGGAAGTGGAAATCGAAATCGAAATGGCCACAGTCGAATTGACAGCAGCCCGCCTCCTCCTTCGCCCCCTCTCCTCTTCCCATTGCATAACATTTTATCACGAGCCATTTGCTTTGCCCGATTTCGTTGGATTCGATAATCCGACCGATGCCCCTCTTACCACCCCTCACCCGCCCGCCGGCCGCAATTAAAGTCTTACCTTTAATTAAACCGCTTATGTTGGTTTAATACGCCTGCGCGGGCAATTGGCTTGCAACTGATTGACGGCCGTGGCGCACTCTGGGTAATTGCAGCCGCTGATGCCGCCCCTGACTGACAAGCAAGTGGCTTACTGGGCGTGGCAGCCGACGATTTGTTTTGTGGCAAGGTCAAGCTCAAGTTCAAGTCGCCGAGGCCGACGCCGGCCCAGCCCGGCTGGCGGCGGCTACCGGAGTTACCATTGCCAATTGGCCAAAAACGGGTTCACGGCCGTAATTAGCGTTTTCCTTGTGAACGAAACCAGCGGATCGGGTGGCCCGAACACCAAATGGGACTGACCAGCCGCGCAATGAAAAGCTTTCAATTTCCGTTAACTAAAATCCGCCGCACGCCTCGACTTTTTTCTGGCGAAACTCGATTTGTGAAAGGAGTTTCCCGGGCCGACAAATCGCCTCCGTTTTTTTGGTATTAGCATTTTTATTACAGCTTAAAGACTACGGAATTAATACAACTGAACCCCCTCAGCCCTCCCGGCCGAGACCACCGATGACCCCTCAACCCCTCACGATCATTAGCACCAAAAAGAAATCAAGTGTAATTCAAATTCAACCAAAACCTGGCCGATGTGGGTGACGCCGCGCGGGCCAATTAGCATAGACATTGAGAAGATTCGCCCCCTCCCCGACCAGATGTTCGGGCGGCAACTGTTTTTCAATCCGGCAAGCCCACGCTGACGCGCTGCATGGCCGAGCTGCGGGCAGCGCGCCGCGGCGTGGGCGCCTCCACCACCAGAGCGTCGCCGCTGAAGCAGAGGCTGCTGCGCAGGTGCTTGCGCGGGTCGGCGGGCGGCTCCGCGTCCGGCGGTCGGGTGTCGACACTTGGCCCCACTGAGCGCGGCTCCGACGACATTTTTGGCAAGATTTTCCGTGAAATTGCCGTCGCCTCGTTCGTGTTGCTGCCGCTGTTGCTCGCGTGGTAATTATGGCCGTTTTTATTAATATTTTTGGAGGGGGGGACGAAGTTGTTGGCTGGCCGACTGGTTTCCACATATGGCCGGCTCAGCGGCTGCTCTCGGCCACTTCCTGTGCGCATACTTGGAACCTGACGTCGGCCCTCAGCCCGCTCATTGAAGTAGGCATACTCGGCCGCCTCCTCGTTGTAGGTAACATGCTTCTTGGCCAGCGGCACAGGTGGCGGCGGCGGGCGCAGGCGCAGCTGACGCACGCCAGTCTCCACGTAATCCAATTCGTCTGGCTCATCGGGCGCGGGCTGGCGGTTCTTGAGGATCTTCTTGGGCAAATGGGGGGTGGAGCGGCGCTTGTCCGTCTCGCCGTCCTGCCTGGCTCGGCTGTCGTTCAGCGGCTTTCTGGTGACCACCGGCAGCTCGGGCTCCACGCTCAAATGCCGCCCATTGTGCTTGATCTGCAGCTCGGGCTCCAAACTCAAATGGCGCACGTTGTGCTTGATTTGGAGCTTCGGGCTGTTCTTGGAGTTTCGCTCCATTTCCCGCTTGTCGTTCATGTCCATCTTGGGGCGCCGCGCGTTGTTCTGGGCCTCGTCCTCGTTCACGTAGTCGTAGAACCGGATCTTGGAGCTGTAGGCCTGGTACCTCTGCTTGTTGGAGGCATAGTTCTCGTCAATTGGCGGACTGTCGGCTGCTGGCTGGCTGGGCTCCACGGCCGTCAGCTTGGGTGTGACCTCGCGGCGGATCCCGCGGCGCAGCATGGGCCGGCGGTTGTTGGCCTGCTCCTCCTGCAGGTTGTCGTAGAATTGTATAGCCGAATTGGCGAATTCCTTGTGGAACATACGCCTGGTGTCCACCTCGGGGTCCGGGGCGACTGTTGAGAGGCGTTTGGTGACTTGGGGCCGCTGCGAGGGCTCCAATTGCAGGCTGGTGCGGCGCTTCACCCGCGTCTCGACGGCGCTGTCCACTCGCGTGTCGTCGGGCCAGAAGAAGTGGGACTCCTGGCGGTTGCAGCCGTGCCCGCCTGGCCGCGACTCCATCTTGGGCGGCAGGCCCGTGTAGAACTTTCCATTGAGCATTTTGCGATTCGCGTGGTTGGCGCTGCGACCGTCCAGCGCTCAAGCCAAAGACCGACTGACACAAAGAACCCGCGACGCAAGTCGACTCTGACTGGCTTCATTGGGGCGACAATGTCACCGCCGTCGACTTCAGTCCGCGAGGCGTAGGTGTCCAGGTGATCAGCTGGCGGAGGCAGCGCGGCGGCTGTGGTAATTTGCAATTCTGTCGGGGGCGGAGCGGCGGGGGAAAAACAAACGACGGCTGGAAATACGAAAACATTCGAAACACAAAATCGTAAACGAGTTTCCATTTAAGGTCAGATCGCCGCATTTTTCAATTTGGTGCGCAAAGTTGATTTTCGTGCGGCCGCCTGCCCGCCTCTTGGGCGCTTAATTAAGCCAGACGGCTTTTGGTCTGGTTTCGGTTGGTGGTGCAGCCAAAACGGCCAGAAGACCGCCAATTAACCCAAGCCACCAAATTTGATCAGTGGTCGAACTTGCGCCAGAATCCCCAAGCCTCTCTCACCGGCAGAGGCTGATCTTTTGATGGATTACACTTGAAAGACCAGAAGGTTGTAGGGAAGAGCAGAGAGCCGTATAAACGGCCCTATAAAGTTTATGATTTAGTCGATGAACCCCAGCAGTCGTCCCCACCGAAACCCGTTTCGTAGGAATTAATGAGAGATCGTTAGATGATCTTGGGAATCTGTAGAGCAATCGTTGGGGTGACTGAGATCTTTAAAATTCTCGGGAGACTTAAGGTTAAATTTTTATTTAGTTTACTTTTATTTCTGTTAGCAATTTCACATGCTTCTTGGATAAAGGAGAGGGGGGCGGGAGGAAGAGTGTGTGACACTACAAATCTACATTTAAATATTTGATTTTGGGTGTAGGTGGTGGATAAGGAGGGGGAGGGGGTCCATATGCTTCATACATACAAGTATAATCGGTTTGGTAATTATCGAAGACATTCATATTATTGTAAGCATATAATACATACACACACACACACAGACATACTAAGTAGACACATACAAATGCTGCCTGCTACGGGCAGTGGATTGGTATGTGGAGACTCGAATCCGGCAAACGAGAAGAACAAGAAGAAGGAGAAGAAGGAGAAGATCTCTCCGGTTGATTTCTCATTGTGGTGTAGGTTGGGGTGGGAGGATGTTTAGAGCTAAAGAATTGATGGCTAAGTCTGAGGTTTGGGGGCATTACAATAAACAAATATCTCAGTATTATGGCTGCCTTAGTCAGAGATTCAAAGCGGATATGTTAAAGGACTTAAATCTAGGACTTGCGGTATTCTCTTGGAATTCAAACTTGAAGATTTTCTATTTGATATATGTACTATATATGCGGTGTGGTTTATATTGGCTGTGATGTGTGTTTGCTGTTCCTTCTAATTAAGTGGAATTGGGAATCGAATTTACAAATTTTAGTTACCCGCTGATCTCTGCTTTCTGCTTTCTTCTCTTCGTCTGTCTTTGGAAAGCATTTAATGCTCCGTCTGGTATATTTTTTGGTATTTCTGCTTAGCTGGGACTCTATTTACATTTGGGTTTATCTCGTTTTCGGGGCTGCTTGGAGGCTGGTCGACAATTCAACTGAAGAAACCTTCAAAGGGCGCGAATGAAAACAGCGAACTTTCCCCGCCAACATCAGCATCTTGCCATTGACCTTGCCGAGGCCTTTGCCTTTGCCTTTCACCCTGACGATGACTGGTGGGCATTCAAAATCGAAGCCGATCAATCGCCCGATCACTTAGCTAATAAACCGCCACTGTTATGGCCATGGCAGTGGCTTTGTTGCTGTTGCGGTTGCTGCAATTGCCCAGGCCGCCTGGGGATGGGCCGGCAACACCCGCTACTTCCTGTGGCTGATGATTTTCCGCTTCATTTTGCTGTAATATGCAAATTTCCCGAACGGCCAGCCTCAGCCTTCGGCCATCGTCCCTCCTTATTGCTGTTGTTGCTGCGCATGCGCCTGCTGTTGCTGCTGCTGCTGGGGCAGCAGGTGCATGGGCGACATGACTATGATGTTGGTGGCCTGGCTGTAATCCAGCGACTTGGGCATAGCATCCGCCTCGGGGGCCCTCGTGATTACACAATATTGGTTGCCATTGTAGGTGACGATGTTGCTGGTTGCGGTGGCCGTTGTTGCTGCTGCCGCGTCGCTGGCAGCAACGGCAACGGAGCCGCCACTGGGAATGCCGCCCAGCTGGGTCTGCATGTAGGTGGCTGCGGTCGGCGAGTTCGTTATGATGTGCGAGACAGGCACCTGGCACAAAGAAGAAGGGTTTGGGGGCTTGGATGAATGGGGATGCCGACTGATTGAGCTGCTGGGGGGTTTGTGGTTTGTGAAAGTGAAAGAATTTAACAATTTTGTCTGGGTTGGAAGGCAGGTAGTTGGGAAAAGGTCGCTCAAGGCGTGTACTGTTGGTGGGCTGTTGTTGTTGGTGTCAAGAGGTGTTGCTGTTGTTGTTGTTGATGTTGTTTATGGGTAGTTACTTCTTGGCCCTGTGGCTGATGGCTGCCGTCGCTCTGGCTGCTGCCGCTGTTGTTGTTGTTGTAGTGGGACTGCTTTCTGGCCGCTTTCTTGCCACCAGCAACCTGCGGATGATGCGAAGTCTGCGAGAGTTGCTGCTGCTGCTGCTGCTGTTGCTGCTGCTGAAGCTGGTCTTGCTGCTGCTGCTGGAGACTGGCATTCAAGATCATCTGGTTTTGGATGATGACCTTCTCCTTGCGGGTGAGCAGCTCGATCGGATTGTTCTGGGTAAGCATTTGGGAGTGATTCTGATTAGCGTCCATTTGGTAGCCGCGGTGGTTGCTGCTGTTGTTGCTGCTGCTGTTGTTGTTGCTGCTGTGAGTGTGGCTGTGGCTCTTAGCAATGGCTGCTGCCTTTGTGGCCTCTACGACTAACCGTTCCTGTTGTCAATACTGCAATTACCAAAACAACCAAAGAATCGCAGCATTAACACCAAAACCACTTCCACTCCCGGGTGAGCCACCGCCGGGGCATCACATTTGGATCGCCGCTTGTGATCTACCGACATTTGCTCACCTCCAGATGACTCTTGGCGTGAATGGACCACTCGTCCCGACTCGAGAACATCCGACCGCACAGCTCACAAGTCCAGGACAACTGCTGCTGGTGGTGCGGTATAATGATCCCCGGCAGGGCGGCAGCCACCGCCGCCTGCGCCCCGCCCCCATGCTGGGCGGCCTGGGCCGACTGTACGATGATGTTCTGGGCAGCCACCTGGACGGCCTGCGCCTGCTGCTGCAGCTGCAGATCCAGGTTCTGCTTGTTGTCCTCCGACGGCGGGTCCGGCTGCTCCTTCTTCTTCACCATGTTGTTGAGCCGCTTGCCCAGCGGCGCTATGTTCGTGGGCGTCACGTGCTTGAACTTGTTCATGTGGATGACGAGCTTGTCGCGGCGGGCGAACGCCTTGTTGCACACCTGCAAGGACGACAACGAGGGGACAGAGAGTGGGGCCGGGAAGGCCAATTGGTTAGAGGCTGCGACTGCTGGCGGCCAACAATAGAGAGCCCTAGGGCAGCTTATACTTCACAAATATAGGGTTTCTCCCCGGTGTGGATGCGCATGTGGATGGTGAGCTTGTCCTTGCGGGCCAGTCCCTTGCCGCAGACGGTGCACTCGAACGCCTTGTTGGTGGCTAAGAAGCAGAAAACTTTGAAAACCAGACGACCACTGATTTTCGCAGTGTCCTACTTACATTTGGAGGGATTGGTCTTCCGCACGCCGGACGAGGCCTGCTGCACCTGTTGCAGGGCCTTCAGGCGGCTGGCCGGGTGCATGGATCCGCCCTCGACGTACGGCTCGGTGAAGGGTATCAGATTCGGCTTGGGTATGTTGTAGTTCAGCTGCTCGGCAGCCGACCAGGTGCCCAGCGACTGGAGCACCCTTACGCCGCCCTCGAAGCCCATGCCGTCGTCCGGAACAGTGAAGGTGCTCTCGCCGCCCCCGCCGCCGGCCACTCCGGCCCCGCCGCCCGAGCTCGAGGAACTGATCTGTGGCACCTTGATGGTGGCTGCGTAGTGTTGCTGTTGCTGCTGCTGCAAGTTGCTGTTGCTCTGGGCGCTGCTGTTGTTGTTGTTGCCCGGCGAGCTCTGCTGGGCGCCGGAGGTCTGCTGTTGCTGCTGCTTGAACTGGATGGCCGCCTGGGCCATTTGGTGTTGGACGGCCATGTGGGCCTCCAGATATGCGCTCTTCTGGGCCACCGTCATCTTGTCCATGTTAGCGATGCCGTTCTGCAAAGACAGGCCAAAGGAACGGGATGAGTTGGCTGTTCCAATGCCATTTCGTGTCAAATGGAAGAGCGCGCGCGCGAAATTTCTTCCCCAACTTCCCTTGCCCAGCAGGAAGTGAAAAACGACGGCGGCGAAGGCGATTTGGGCTCAAATTTTGCACTCACTTGGTCCTTGCGCAAAATTTTGTGGCTTGAGCTTTTTCCGCCTTTGGCCCGCCTCACCCCCGGCCCTCCGCCAGCCACCCCAGCGACTTGGGCCTGCTGTTTGTGTTCGTGTGCGTGTGTTGCCGGCCGGGCGGAGTGTGGGGGTTTTCCGTGTCTGCCTCGATTTATTTTAAGCGCGCTTAGCCTGCCAGCCCCAGCACTTATTTTGACCACGATCCTGTGTTTAAGTCTTGGCGGTTTCCTTGAACTTCACCGTGCCGATTGGCTGAAATGCGCGCACTTTTCTTGCTCGGCGAATGTCGGGGGATTGATTGATTCTTTTCTTGGGCTTTTAATAGCCCGTCTGTCCCTTGCCCCCGCCTGCGGCTGCCCTCACTCTGCTGAGCTCGGCCCGGGCTATTGACATTTTCAGGCACCACCACCAACACAGCAGCCACCTCGAGCGCCCCCACCACCGCCACGAACGTCATTGTCAGCGGGCGCTCGCCGCTTGCTGCTCGTCGTTGGGCACTCGCACATTTGCTAATTTTGGCCTTACCACAATTAAAAATCAATAAACCGCCGCTTTTCGAAATTTTTTGCACAATTTTTCCGTTGTTCCGCTATTTTCTTTGCCGTTTTTTTTTTTGTTATTCGCACGGAAACGAAATCGAAGCCGCCGCGGAAAGTATGCAATGCTTTCACTCCCCGAGCCAGTGGAATTGGAAGTGGAAAGGCCCTTTGTTTGTGTATGTATTGCGAAACTGATTGCTGGGCACCCCGAGCCCGAGAGACCGATGACGGCGACGACGACGGCGACGGCAACGGCAACGGCAACGACGACTACGTCAGTGCGAGCGTCGATTTGTCGTCGCTGCGTTTATCGTTACTTTGATTTGGACCTCTGCCTATTCCGCGATTCGCATCCTGGGCACAAATTATTTGTTATTTCCAGCAACGCTTGGTGATTTCGGGCGCTTCACGGTATCGCAATGAAGGAGGCACGCGGCAGTGGTCGCGGGTGGAACGACAGACAGATACCGACTGAAAGCCAGAGAAATTCAGGCGGACTTGCCACTCTCGCACACCCCCGAGAACTTGGCGCGCTTCGACCGACAAAACGAAAACGGAAGCGGCAGCGGCAGCAGCAGCGACGGCGACGGCAGCAGAGGCAGGAAAACTTAGCCTGCCGCCGTGTACCCACTGTCCAGGCCGTGATTCGCCGGACAGAGAGAGAGAGAGAGCAAGGAGAGCTTTCCATGGTTTATGGCCTGCGCCGACGCTCTCTCTCCCGAAGCTGCGGCTCGCGGGGGTGGCTGGCTCGGAATGGCATGGGATTGAAACAATCGGCAAACTTTAAAAGCTAATCCAACCGCCACAATGGCAAGGCCGGTCCTTCACTCACCTCAGCATGCACGGCGGCCTGCACGGCCTTGATGCACTTGGCGAATGCCTCGACCATAGACGAGCTGCGCCTCCATGCACACAGGTGCTCCAGAGCCAGCACACAGGTGAGCTTGGCCAGGGGGTCATCATGGCTGATCTGCGGAATCGGCTTTTAGATAACCACAAAAAGACTCCTCTTCCCCTTACCTGACGCTATCCGGCCTCCATCTCGGGGAGGTTGCACAGGCCGCACAGTTGCCTGGAGATGCTGAGACTCAGATCGTCGATAGCCGTTTGGCTGGGGCAACTGACATTTGTTGCTGCCACCTGGACAGGCTGCTGGGCCGGCGACTCAATGAAAATGGTTTCCGGTTGTTTGGCCACCAGGAAGTCTTCGCTGGCGGTCGCATGCAGATTTCTAATGTTGTTGTTGCTGAGCTGCTGCAGTTGTTGCCCTGAAGGTTGGCGCTGCTCTTCGTCCGATGGCAGCATAATTACACATTCAAGTAGCGGAGAGACTGATGGACGGTTGCTAGGGACTTCCCCTTCAAGCTGCAATCATACTAATTGATGCGGGGAGGCTCACTCTCCTCCGCCCAGAGATTCATTGGCTGCAAATTAATAGTAAATGCCAGCCATAATTATAAATCTACAAAGGTTTAAATAAATAATTTTAAAGTATTTCCTACTAACAAATATAAATCTATAAATTAATTTATTAAAACTCCTTCCTATTTTTTAAAGGGGAATTAAATCCCGCGGACACTGGTTGCATTTAGGTCCACACAAAAATGTGCCACAATTTTTACCTCGAATCCCCAACAGCCGCGACGGATTAACTGCAATTTGATTTCTTTTATTTTGTGCACTTTTTTAATACAAACCGAAAGGAACTGCTTGTTGCTCGGTGTCCTGCAGAGGCTGCAGGCTTGGCGGGCTGCCGAGCTCGTTCTGAGCGCCCAACTGCAATTGGGCTCCGCGGCTGAGTGGGAAACTGCAGCGCGCGCTGGCGAATGCGCAGTGCCGGCAGGACGTGGGTGGGGGCAACGGTGGGCGTCATCAGGCACAGCATTTTGCAATTTCTTTTCCTCTTCGCAATATATTTTTTGTGTCCTATGCGCAGGTTCATCCTCGTTTTTTTCGCCTGGCTCTGACGGCTGCGGGGCTGGCGGGCAGTAATGAGGACCAATTGTGTGGGCTGATTTGGGGAAATGCATAAAAACTGGGCGCTCAAACAGGTGGCTGGCTGGCAAAACAAGCCCCATCTAATCGGATGCCGAGTTGCCGAGGTCAGCCAGCAGCTGGTGTCTGCTGTCATCGGCCGCACTCAGGTGGCGATTACGGTCACTGGGAATTTATGAAAATTATTGATTCTTCACCTCACTCAAGTATCCCCGGGCACCGTAGCAAGGTTTTGGCCAACAATACTGGAGTTACAGATACAAATTGGCGTAAAAGATAAGATAGTTTGGGCGGACTATTCACTTACAATTGCAGTTGCCTTCTGCGGGCACAGCAGCTGCAAATTAAAAGTGGTTAAGGTTGTCGATTAAAATTAACTTAAAGTAATCTTTTAAAAATAAACTAAAATAATTAATTATTTAATTGAACTGAAAAAAAAGCTGCTTGCGGACGCTCCAATTGAAGGCAAAAACAGCCCAAATCGCCACAATACAGAAATGCACGAAATTAAACTGCTCACTGCCGCCATCTATTAGTCAACGGCTGAAGTTGGTTGCTTGGTGACGCTGCTCGCTTTGATCCGACAATCCAGGCGATTCCGCTTGATATCCACGAGTTTGTCCGGCGGGCGACACATCGGACAGAAGTTTACATTTTATTTGTTTTTATTGAAATGATTGATTCCTCACGCACTTTACAGCTTATGAAACAAAAACGGGTGGACGCTTGCGTTTGCTTCCTTTTTGGATTCAAGATCTTTGATTGCGAATTTAACTAGATGGGCTTTCCGCTAATACATTTAACAAATTATATAGTTTACGACTACAAGATACACTTAGTTGACGGTCAAAGGCCGCCAAAGTCAATTCGTTTCGTTTCGTTCCGCTCGCCCCAATTTGTCACCAGGAATAAGTCCAAACCGGGGGAGGATAAATCATTCAGATCATTCAGTGCGGTTGGTAGGTAAGTAATTGTCGATAATGTACAGAAAATAGAAGTAGAAATAAGTTTTATATTTGTTGACGTCCTCGGCAGCTCGCGCTGGTCAGGCCGAACGTCCCTTTTCCTCACATCACAGCGGCGGCTTTTTAAGCTAAAAAATAACAATTTTAAAACAAAATCAACCACAGTTTGCTGGCCAACTCACCTGAAATTCTGGCGAACGCCAAATACGATTTCTCAGTGTCGAAACACTTGCCGATTTCGGCGCACACGTGCGCCTGATCCACCTCCGGCTTGTGGGCCAAGTTCACCATACTGCGGCCGTAGATGTTGATCATCTCCGAGCAGATGCTGTAGTACTTGGCCGGCAGCCCCTGACAGGCCACTGAGGTCAGATCCTGAACGCTCAGATCAGTGTGCTCCTTCTGCGAGCGAATAAACGGCAACAGCGCCTGGGAGGCGCCATGGCAAACTCCGCACTCAATCACCTCATCGGTGACGGCCGCTTTCAGGCACAACTTCAGCTCGGTGCAGATCTCCTTGGGCGGCACTTTGGTGATGAGATTCAGGACAGCATCGGCGTAGCCGTTGATGAAGCTGTCGCACTGCTTGGTCACCGTCTTGGGCAGATGAGTGCAGATGTTGCGGATCACGTGCTTGATCTCCTCCTGCTCGCTCTTGTTCTGCAGCTCGATCTCCAGTTTGGTCATCACAAACTCGCACAAAATGCAAGTGGGTGGCTGGGGGGCCTCCTTGGCGGCCACTTCCGTGTTGCTAACCACTTCGTACCGCATGGTGTCGTCAATTTCTTCTACAAGGCAAAAACGGAATTAAAGAAAGATTTTAAAGATCTTTGGCTCGCTTACCTTGGAACAGACAGAGGCCGATCTCGGTGCAGATGAGCTTGGGCGCCATCTGCTTGAGCAGCAGCTCGGCAATCTGGTCGGCGTGCTTGTCCATGAACTGGTGGCACTTGGCCTGCACGGGCTTGCGCAGCTTGTCGCACGAGTGCTCCAGGGCCCGCTTGATGTCGTCCTTCGAGGTGTGCTTGTTGATTCTCTGCTCGGCCATTTTGACAACCTCCTCGCAGAGCAGGCAGTTGGGATTGGCCTTCTCGAAGTCGAAAATGACCGGCAACTCCAACTCGGCGCTCGCATCAATCACGTTCTCGTCCTCCTCTTCGCTGTCGTCCTCCAGGCTGATGCCCAGATCCTCCAGCGAGTTCTGCGACTTCGGGCAAAGCTTCAGCTGCACGCAGATCTCCGTGGGCTTGAAGTCCGTGATAAGCATGTCGATCAGTTCATTGGAGTAAGTGTTCACGAAGTCCACGCACTCGCTCTGCAGCTTAGCCGGCAGATGCGAGCACAGACCCTCCAGAACGTGCTTGATGTTATCCTGCAAGACAAACAGATTGTAGAAAAGATTTAATGAACGGTTTATCCTCACTCACCTTCGATTTGTCGTTGCGGATCTTGGCCTGGGCCTGCTCAACGGCAAACAAGCACAGCGGGCAGGTTGGCTTGTCTTGGAAGTCGTCGGGTGTGCGCGGCTCAAACACTTCCACGTCGCGGATCTTGTCGCTGTTGTGGGGGCACATTTGCATCAAGGGACAGACTTCGCGCGGGTTCAGTTCCTGGATGAGCAGAGCAATCACCGCATCGCCGTACATCTCCACAAAGCTGTCGCATTCGGCCACCAGCTTCTTGGGCACCTTCTGGCAGACTCCCTCGACGGCGTGCTTGATCTGGTCGGCGTTGGCCGGAGTGGCCAGGGCCTCCTGGATGAAGTGCAGCAGGTACTCGCAGAGAGCGCACTTGGCCCCGCCCTCGACCAGAATATTGGGATTGGGGGCGCCCATCAGACGGTCGATCGGCAGCTGCATGCTCATGATTTCCTCCTGGGTGAATTTGGGCTCATTAGCTCCCAGCTTGCGGATGGTAACCTTGACTTGGGCAGGCTCAATGGCCGGCACCAGCGGCATGATGGGTCCATCAAAGGTCGTGTGAGCGGCCTTGTTGAGGGCCTTGGGGCAGACGCCGATCATGAAACACATGCCATTGGCATCCAGATTGTTGACCAGCGACTCGTAGATCACATGGTAGTACTGCTGCACGATGTCAAGGCACTGGTCCTTGAAGCCGCGCGCCTGCTTGCAGAAGCCCTCCAGGACCTGCTTGAATTCCACTTCGGTGGTGTTGGCCACGAGAACGTCGCGCAGATGCTTCACCAGCTGCTCGCACAGCTCGCAGGGAATATCATCGCCAGCTTCCAAGGCCACCAAGGGCTCGGGCTCCTGGACAGCCGTCTCCTCATGCTGATGGTACTTGCTGGCACACACGCCCGACACATGGCACATGGCGTTGGTCCTCAGGTGCTCCTTGATGTGGTCGTAGATCTCCGGGAAGTAGGTCAGCACAATGCTCGAGCAGGCGTCCGAGAACGAGGACAGATCGCCGCAAATGTGCAGCATATACTGGGTGATGTCGTCGCGGCTGGCCGACTCGAATTTGTTCTTCATCATGCCGGACAGCAGGTTGCAGTTGCCGCAGCCCAGCTGCCTGGGGGCGCTTGCCACTTCCGTGGACGCATCGACCTCATCCTTCTCATCCAGGGAGCCGTCCAGAGCAGCCTGGTAGCTCTGCTTGAGCAGTTCGTCGATCTTGGCGCTGTTGCAGAGACCGGCAACCGAGCAGACTTGCTGTGAGGCGATAAGGCAAACTGATTAGTCCAGTCGAGGATGACCGAAGGGTCAACTTACGTCAGGGTTCATTTGCGAGGACAGCGCCTCAATCAGCTCGGGAATAAAGTCGTCGGCCAGCTTCGAGCATTCCTTTTTGATGGCCTTGAAGGGCAGCAGATTGCAGGAGCCATCGAAGACCTCCTTGAGCTCCTCCTCGGTCTCGTTGCTGCGCAGCTGATCCCTGGCCTGGGTCACCATGTCCTTGCAGATCTTGCAGATCGAGTCGTTGTCCACCGGCACTTGGCGTGTCTCCCACACGGTTTGGATGCAGTGGCGCGTTGCATGGCACTCCTTCGATGTGCTGAGCATAAAAATGCATAATGAATAAACAAACCAAACAAATGTCCCGCTTTCGCAATCACCCGCCAGTCAGATGACCAGCCAGTCAGTCGCTCGGAAATGCTGGTGTCAGCAATTCCACAGTCCAACTCGATGGCCGATGGCCCGCGTGTTTGGACAAAGGCAGTTGAATGCACCCACTTCCAGAATTTATCAGAACGCAACAATGGCGACCCGCATTCGCCATCCCAGGGACTCCCAGGGAGCGTGAGATACAGAGAATTAGCTAGAAGAATCTCGTGGAGAACTTCAGCTAAGAACTCATGACGAGTGCCGCGATATTTGCTTATTAATCATTTTATGCATTTTCTGTTTCGCAAAGGGAACGCATTGGGCTGTGGAGGGTTCTGTGGTCGTAATGCCAACGGAAGGGCTTTCAGATCAAGAATTCTTCGAATCGGGTTTGTATTTTAAAGATCTTTCTGAAAACCACACATTAATCATGCGATAAAACTGATCTCTTTTGAGTCCCTTATTCGATTCTGTCTACAAGATTTAGGAGATCTCAGAGCGCAATAATTCTCTCCTTCATATTGGCAATGCGCTTTCTAATTTTGGCCGCCCACTTGTTATATGGAAGAAATTAAAATAGATTCTCGTCCCACAGTCCGTATTATCCAATGTTATCTTTGGTTGTCTGCAAGGTCCATCAGCTGTCAAGGTCGGCAGAGTTTAAAGAGAACTTAATCTGAGCCGTTCCAAACGCATTTCTCCAGAAGCTGCCAGAGTTCCCAGTAGAGCGATAAGGAGCGTCGCTTGGGGGCTTTATCTTTCGCTGGGCGAGAACAAAGAGGTCTTCGAATATTCGGGTAAAATCGCAAATCCATTCGATTTCGCTATGTCCGACGAGTGTTTAAAAATAAATCAATCAATGGACAAAGACCGACCGACCGACCGATAAGGCCCCAAAGCAGACCCAGAACAGCGACTATAACTCTGCCTAAGGGTTACGATCGGGGGAAGTATTACATATCAGCTGGTGGTTTGAATTTGACGGCTACTTCCGATAAGAAAACAGAGACTTCAAGCCCAGCGGGTGACAAATGTGCAAGTTATTTGGGGCTTATTCGCGTTGTAAGCTGAGACCGATGGCTCAGCGAGATTAGTCATGCGAATTGGACACTGGTCCGGCGACGGGGGAAGGGGTAGTTTCGCGGAATGCGAGTGATTTTTAAATTGAATTTAAAACGCGATGGCAAAAGGGAGACCACGAAAAAAAGCAACAAAGCATAAATAGAAACAGGCAAAGAAATTAGAGCAACACAACAAAGGTTATCTTCGCGGGAGGGAGGGAGACAGGGCGAGTGAGAGGGTGAGTGATTGTCTTATCAAACTGTAAAAACTGGTATGGCGGCGGGTCTGCAGTGACGGCAGTAAAATTGAAAACAATGGAAAGGAAATCAACAAATGGGTTAGCAAATAAATTGCACGGGCTGCTGTTGTTGTTGTGGGCGTGAGTGCAACGGTTGTTGTTAGAACGGCTGTTTGGGGTTAAGGCGGCCCGCAAGAAAATGCTGATGACAAAGCGATTTTCGATTACTGCAGTTGTGGTTGTGGGCACTCACCTCAGATTATCGCACCAGTAGCTGGGGCCCCAGGTACATTTGCTGGCCCCCACCAGACGCTGTTCGGCAATTGGAGTGGCGGCGACACCTGAAATGGGCAAAAGTTAAAGATTAATGCGGAAGAAGTCATACGATCAGAAACAGACACACACACACATGCACACTCAGCTTAATACGCAATATTTACACACACACACGCAGACTTACCGCAAACAAAAACAGCGAGAACGGCCAAGAGGCCTGCGTTTAAATTACGCATTTTGCTGTTGGTTGCTTTACTTTTTGTTGACTGAGCTTGATTTTTATTACCCCTACACTGACACTGATATGAAATTAAATAAACACGAGCGTTTTTTCTACTTTTGCGACTGCAAATTTAATTAACAACTCCCCTCGTCGGCTGCAACGTACGAAATGACGCAGACGTTGCGTCTAGAGCTGTACAACCATCGATATAGTATCGAGTAAACTCACAAAGCAGCCCTGATTTTCCGTAGCCGTGCCAGCCGAGAGGGTGGCAATACCGGCCACAGCTGACTTAAAATAGCCCACGATCTGGCAGCACTGTGTTTACGCGCCACTATTTAAATGACCGAGAACCGCATGAGCAATTATAAAATTCTTTCTCTCGCTCTTTGATATTCTTGCGTATGCCGGTTTGTGTCTTACGAGTCCGGCTTCTTGATTACGGCCATTAAAACTATGACAATAACTTATACGCCGAGTGGTCTTGAACTTTGCATGAAATTATGCAGCCATATAAACGCTCATAAATGCTTAAGCAAAGGCTGCAGCTGCCCCACGCCCACCAGCCCACTCACTTTAACGCCGATACCAGCAATTCTCTTGCAATTAGTGGCCCCCACGGCGAGTCCAAATTGATTGATGTAAGCCACTTCATTCTGGCAATTATCACGGCCCGGCCCATCAACACTCGAAGGCGCTCTGGGCAGTCTCGCTTGGATTGATATCAAGCGATCTCTTGAGAAATTGCACACAATAATTGCCCCCTCCCCACAACAATGTGGGCATTGAGTCGGTGGGCTCTGCGTGTTTTCAATGTCAGCATCGAAATCGCTGAGCTTAGAACACTGATTTTGGATTTTAATGCGAGCCTGCGTGGCAGCCGAGGCCGCCAACATTCCCAGCCGAAATCGAAATGCCAAATGCAGCGCGGCGCAGTCCAAGCCGTCGAAATGGTCGAAACTGTGTCAAATGAGCCGTCGATCCGATGGCCAGATTGGCTTAGAAGGAAACTGGTTGCGCTTGGCCAGGGCCGCTTGGTTCTTTTTGATTACCACTGCCACACGCTCTTGACTGTGACACTGAGGCTGGAATTTTGGCCACTCGGCCAGTTCCTGCGGATGTTCACACGGTGGACGCCCCCTGCACTTGTAGTTTTCGGGGCTGCAACTGCGTGACACCGAGAGAAACTCTAATTGCGTGCGTAATTAGTTGAAATTTAATGTAGCCACGGCCAAGAGGCTGCCGAGGGCCATTAAAGTGCGTCGCATAAACCGCGACGGCCGCACGGAGATGGCCAAATTGGTTTACGACCGCCTTAGGCAACTTCCCGGGCGGCCAATTGCCAACTTGCAACACGCCCAGCCCGCCCCGCCCTCCGGCAGGGTGAATCGATACTCTAATCGCCGTCATCGACTCGTAGGCCATGCGGAAATGAACTTGACCTTATCGAAGGCGGCCGGGCCGGGCCGGCGGGCTGTGCGAATACAAAAACCGAGTTAATCAATTCAAAGCCGCAGCAACAACAATGGGCCGGCAATTTAGACGGCATTAGCGAGTCAAATTATGATCGCCGCTGGGAGAGGAGAATAAGAAGAAACAGTTAAAAGCGCAGAAATGCGCGCTTAGCGGTGCTTTGGGTCGAAGGCTTCTTCCGGCGTCGTTTGCATGAAAATCGAGCCCAAGTTCAGCAAACGCAGAACGGCGCTCAATCAAGGCAACCGACCGTCCACTTTGACCCATTGAACTCTGGGGCGCCACTTAAAATACAGTTGTAGATTTATTAGATTATTCGGGACGGCGCGTACGCCATTCCCGGCTACCAAAAATTACACGCACGAGTTATTCGCATTAGGAATAATCGCGAAGGTCAACACAGCCGGAAGTGCAATGGCCGAGCCTCGCTCCGAAGGAACCGCCTTGTTGATCACGGTTAACCTTTACGCCAGGTAAGTATGCTTTGCCCCGCTCCTGGCGGCCCTCTTATATGCCCGCCTGCAGGAACCACTTGCGAATTACATGCACACAGGAACTGCAAAATCCTCTGCCTCATTTCGCCAGTGCACCCGACGCTCGCCCGAGGCGCACTTAGGGGGTGGAAATTGGCAGCGAGTCGGCGCGCAAAGGCCGTTCGGGGTGTTTTCGATTTGTGTTGTAATTTCCTTAAGAAATTGAATAAAATATTTGAAGAGTACAATAAATTGTTATCGGGCACGATGACTGGGCAGTTTGAGCTGCCAGTGCGAAGATTATTATGTTTAGATGTGTGTTCATTGGAGTTGTTAATTCTTTTATAATTAAAGAATCAAAACTCTTGTGACGTCGACGTCACGTTGTCGACATTACTTCCTGGATCTCGAAGACGGCTTTGTTCGTAGATCCGCTGGCCATGGCCAGGGGTTCTGGAAATTTGCCATCCCCAACGCTCATAGGAAATAAAAACAATTAACACTCGAAATTCTCTACGATCGTTTTCTAGAGATCAAGGGCCGCCTCAGAGGACAGAGAGATCAAAGCCACCCAGCGGAGGCTATTTAATTTGAATCTCATAATTTTCCAATGGAATCATAGAGCCGCTCGGGGCCAAACCAGTTCCGCTAATGAGATACAATCGGGTCCCTGCTCCCAGCGAAGAACCTTTACAGAAACCAAAAAACCCCAAAGATTGCATAATTTAACCGAGAATTATGCTTCACAATCGCCATCATCTTGTTTATTTTAAGGTTCTGCAGTGTCCATGGAGGCTGCGGGGCAAACAGGTTCTGCGATCCGACAGTCTAGCAATCCAACAATAAGTGGAAAAAAAACGAAACCACAAATTCAACAAACAGAAATCAAATTAATTCTGCTCACTAAGAACCCCCGAAACGGGTTGTCCCCAGCGCCAGAACTCGATTGCCCCGTTGATTCAGAATTGATTAGATGGGCAGATCGGTGGACCGACCTGTCTAACCAGGATTTAAATGAGCCGCCGCGTCCATGACCGTGAATACGATGACTGCCCGAGTAACGATGAGTAGGCCAATTTCCAGCTGAGCCTCCAGGACGGATAAGGAGCGCCACCGAGTGGAGATGGTGAGCGGTCTCCGCTAATTGCCGACTATGCGCCGGCGCAGTTAACACAATTTTGAAGTTTTTACTGCACATGAGATGTCTGGGCCACAAGGGCAACGGCAGCAATCAAACGTCACAATTGAAATCCAAACTCTGCAGCTGCAGCAGCAGCGAATTTCTGGGTCCCCACAAACCGCCGACTCATGTTCCGAAACGATGCCAAAGGCAGGCCGCTGCCCACCGAATTTAGTAGTAGATTTCTACTACCTTTTGTGCCCGCACACACAGACGGCGAGTGTTCAAGCTGAGCGGGGCAGTATTGCCGAGCGGCTGGGCGCTCGGAGCCGCGGCTCGAAAGCCGAAACGCCGTCCGAAAATTTTTAGCACTTCTTTTTAAATTTTTGTGCAGTCTCGGATTTTCTGTTAGTTGACACACAGCCAGCCGAGCGTTTGGATCGGAGTCAAATCGCCGAGCGGAGTTTTTGAGTTTTAATCGGGCGTTCAAATCGCGCTAAACCGAAACCGACAAATCGCGAGAGTGTTCAAAAGTGTTCCCCCCTCCCCCAGAGGATATGCCCTTAAGATCCCACAAGTGATTTGATTTCAAGTGTACAATCTTGCCAATTCGGAGCCATGTCCTCGAAGGTGTTCAGTTCGCTGATGGCCGAGAGCCGCCTGCTCAGCAAAACGGCCCAAATCATTTCGGGTTACTCGCCGGTGACGATTTTCTTCGTGGCCGTGTTGAGCATTTTCCTGGCCATCTACAATCGCCGCCGCGCCCGCCTCGTCAAGCTGATCGAGAAGATCCCCGGACCCGCCGCCATGCCCTTCCTGGGCAATGCAATCGAAATGAACGTCGACCACGACGGTAAGTCTGATCTTAGCCCTGAGTCTGTCCCCCCGGCCGGTCTGATTGATAAGGCAAATAGCAAACAAAGTGTGGGCGACCCCCCACCGCCAGCCCGCCCCTCCAGCTCCTCTCGAAGTGTTAATTTATGCCAATGAACTGAGCCGATCCGCGCCGAGCGATCGATCAAGCGAACCGAACTGAAGCTCAAGCCGACGCGTCGGCAAGTGGCCAAATATTTTGGCAAGGGATTTGACCACTTCCGCTGGCCATCTGCAAACGGTTTAATTAAGTGTTAACGAACTTTTATTGGCGGCCGGCCGGTCAAGAGTTCTGCCCCCACCCCCGCTTCCAGCTCTCGTTAGGATTTACCAGCCTCGACTGACTAAGCGCTAAACGGCTGAAAGTGCTAATTGCGGTTCTCGAATTTCTTCAAAATCCAGCAAATTGCGTAGTATCCACACACACACGCACACACGCACACCACCGACTGCAGCCGTGACGGGCTGCATGTCGAAGTCGACTTAATTTGAGAAATTTTCACAGTTGTAATTCAATTAGCGGCAGTCGGCAGCGCATTCGATCGGGGATTCGAAAAAAGTGCTAAAAGCCAGCCAAATAATCCAGAACAAAGCGTTCCCTATTAGATGAGGTCCCCGCCCCCACCCCGTGCACCTACCAGACCCATCCGAATCCTGAACGCGTTAGCAGTTTCTGAAGCGGATCAAAAGTGGGACACTGATCGGTTTTATATAAGAAATGGCTGGGAGCACCCCTCCTCCTTGGGGGATTGCAAATTTTGACCCATAAATGGCGACTGAAGTTTGCCAAACTTTCTCTATTGGCACAGAGCGCCCTCCGAGCGGAAGTGAGCCCGAAATTTGTTTCAAATAAAAACAATTGACTCATGAAACGGCCAAATAAAAAATACTCGTAGATTTGAACAACTTCAGAACCAGCAGCCGTAAAAAATACCAACCATAAACCGCCCCGAATAATATCAAAACAACTCGAAAAGATCTTAACTGCCAGCCCAAACAAAAGATCTGCCGGCTCAAGCGGACGTGGCGATCTTGATCTTGACATTCAAAAGCAGCCGCGAGCCACGAGCAGCCGCCCGCCTGTCG
Source organism: Lissocephala sabroskyi (assembly GCA_037075105.1). NCBI lineage: Eukaryota > Metazoa > Arthropoda > Insecta > Diptera > Drosophilidae > Lissocephala > Lissocephala sabroskyi. The sequence continues at coordinate 23,718 of JBAMCP010000265.1, forward strand.
ATCGAGCGGCTCTGGATGCTGCAGTGGCCGCTGGCGGCTCCTAGCTCCGTGCTCGGTGTCGTTTTCGGCTGCTACTTTTGGCAAATTAACATAAATTTAAATGCGGAAGCGCAGCTCGGAACCGCTGACCGCTAGGCGGTCGGTTTGTGGGTCTGCAGCGCAGCCGCGGCCGCTGAGTCGGCCAAGTTCATTTCGAGTGGTTAATCGTGTCGGAAATGAATGAGAGATTTGGCCAAATCGCATGAAAAATGAGCGGCCATTCATGCGGCCGTCGGCTGGGCCCTTCCAAGACGGAAGTAAATTCTGCCCTCCAAATGGGGTCGACTTCGATTTGGAAATTTACGGCCACAATTCCGGCCAGACTCAGGGTTCATTATACCTCAGAGTGCAGGCTAATTGACTTGCACAACAACACACCAGTCGGGTGTAATGATGCCTCCCTCGATAATCGATAATCGATCGATAGAACTGGAATCTCAAGGCGTCTTGGCTATTAATCACCTTGGCGGTGATTTGCCATTTTGGTGTGCAGATTCTGCGGCTTTTTAGGAATATGCAAATGCCTGCGAGTCGGGCTTTGATTCAATCCGAGACGCTTGACCCCGTCTGCAGTGTCGTTCAAGGCAATCGGGGCCGAAATGCATGGCCGTCCAACCGGTGAGCGTTTTAAGAATTTTTGGCAATTAATTTGCCAAATGACTGACTGCCTGGCCCGAGATTCGTTCGCTTTTATTAATGCCCATAAAACCCATAAAGTTCTACAATTAAACCGGGCACGACCGACCCGGGCCGAGCCGGGCAGGTGAATCTGTTTAATGAATTGTTCTGGCGGCGGCCGGTGGGATGGATGATGCTGCAACAATTGGCCGCTAATTTGCCTTCGTCTTTATGGCTTTTATTATTTATTTTTGATTGCAACTCGGGGGCTGCCAAGGCCGCCGTTGTGCCACAAAGTCCCCCAACGCTTCAATCGGCTTTATGAATTTTATTTGCAGTCACCACGAATCCACTCGTGAGTGTGAGTGAGGGGCCGCCATCCATCAAGGCCTTGGCCACTTTAGAATTTGAACTCGGCGGATTCTGAACGCGACTCGGCGACGGCGGCTCGGCTTTCGTTGCGGTGGTGGGCGGTGGTTGTGGTTGTGGCATTGGGCGCATCGGTTACCAATGTCAGGGCGCAGTTGCGGCAACCCGAAAAATAAGAAATTATTTAAAATTGCCAACGCAATTTGCGTTTTTCGGCGGAAACAATAGAAAGGCCCGGCGGTCCCGCCCGCAGGGCCCGAGCGGCCTTTTCAACTCTTGTCATCAACAACATCAAATCAAAAACGAGAGCCGGCGTTTTGTTTTGGTTGCCCTCCCCTCCCCTCCCCGCCCTACAACAAGAAAGCCCACAAAATAGCAAACTTCCGACGCAACCGCCAACGGCCACGGCCATCGCGTCAGCGGGCCAAAGAGTCACAAATTTTTGGGGTGTTGCTTGTTTCGTGAATTTGTCTTTTGCTTCTGCCCGTTTATGTTGGCCGGCCGATTACATAAACCGATTATTAGACACCATCAAAAACGGTCCGACGGCAGCGGGTCCATCTCTTTGTGCTTTTTAATTAATTCACTGGCCACGCTCGCCTCGGCGGCTGCGGCTGCGTTCGACGTGCGACTGCGCATGCGTGACTGTGACCCCTTCCCCTGGAAAAACAAGTGTAACGCCATCAAATTAACACAGTGACGAAAAAATGCGATGAAACCAGCGTCCTTGATTGGGCTGAACTGAGGCTCCCGCAAGTCCCTCTAGGCAATCTATTAAGAGGTTTCTTTGTCTTTAGAGCTCTTCAATCGCGTCATCGGCATGCAGAAGCTGTGGGGCACCCGCATCGGCATCAACCGCGTCTGGCAGGGTCCGGCCCCGCGGGTGCTGCTCTTCGAGCCGGAAACCGTGGAGGTGAGTACTCAACGGCTGGCGTACCCATCAATTTGGCTAATGGGTCTCCGATCTTTCAGCCCATACTGAATAGCCAGAAGTTTGTGAACAAAAGCCACGACTACGACTACCTGCATCCTTGGCTGGGCACTGGCCTGCTCACCAGCACCGATCGCAAGTGGCATTCCCGCAGAAAGGTGAGTTGGCAGCGGCCACGCCCCAGATTAAGGCTTAATTGTTGGCTCGGCTTGCAGATCTTGACGCCGGCCTTCCACTTCAAAATCTTAGACGACTTCATCGATGTGTTCAACGAGCAGAGCGCCGTGCTGGCCCGCAAGCTGAGCGTGGAGCTGGGCAGCGAGTCATTCAATCTGTTCCCTTACGTCACCCTCTGCACCTTGGATATTGTGTGTGGTGAGTCCCCTTCCCCCCTCAGCCCTTCTGAACTGCAGCATTTGATGGGTTCTTGCAGAAACCGCGATGGGTCGGCGAATCTACGCGCAGAGCAACTCCGAGTCGGAGTACGTGAAGGCGGTCTACGGGTGAGTAGCGGCGACCCATTTAATATGGAGAGCTGTCAGAGTGTCTGTCAGGGCGGTCCGCCCCTGGGTGGGATGATATTCCCGCTGGAATTATTTGGGGTGCTGGGCACTCATGTGGAAAATATGTGGAGATTAAGATGTCAAAAGCGCCCGGTTCAGAACTTTACTTATCGATAACAGACAGCAACGTGTACCGCACCACACCCTCACCCACACCCACACACACAACAACACACACTTGAGTAGGTTTCAATTTAATGTGGAATTCATTTCGCAGAATTGGTTCGATTGTCCAGAGCCGTCAGGCGAAAATTTGGCTGCAGAGCGATTTGCTCTTCCGGCTCACCGATGACTACAAACTGCACCAGAGCTACATCAACACCCTGCACGGCTTCTCCAACATGGTGATCCGGGAGCGGAAGAGCGAGTTGGCCATGGCCAACAACAACAACAACAACAACAGCGTTCCCGATGCCTACGACGATTTGGGCAAGAAGAAGCGCCTGGCCTTCCTGGACCTGCTGATCGATGCCTCCAAGGAGGGCACCGTGCTCTCCAACGAGGACATTCGCGAGGAGGTGGACACCTTCATGTTCGAGGGCCACGACACCACCTCGGCTGCCATCTCCTGGACTCTGTTCCTGCTGGGCTCGCACCCGGAGTACCAGGAGCGCGTGGTCGAGGAGTTGGAGGCGATTTTCGGGGACGACCGCGAGACGCCGGCCACGATGAAGAACCTGCTGGACATGCGCTACCTGGAGTGCTGCATCAAGGACGCCCTCAGGCTCTTCCCCAGTGTGCCGATGATGGCGCGCATGGTGGGCGAGGATGTCAATATTGGTGGGTGCATCCTGACAGGAAATCAACTTCATGAGCTAATTTTTGTGTTCTTAGGTGGAAAAGTTGTACCCGCTGGCACCCAGGCCATCATTATGACCTATGCCCTGCACCGCAATCCGCGGGTCTTCCCCAAGCCCGAGCAGTTCAATCCCGACAATTTCATGCCCGAGAACTGCGCCGGCCGCCATCCCTTCGCCTACATCCCGTTCAGCGCCGGGCCCAGGAACTGCATTGGCCAGAAGTTCGCGATTCTGGAGGAGAAGGCGGTCATCTCGACGGTTTTGAGGAAATTCAAGATCGAGGCTGTCGACCGGCGCGAGGATCTGACCCTGCTCGGTGAGCTGATCCTGCGTCCTAAGGACGGCCTGCGCGTCAAGATCACGGAGCGTGTTTAAGCGCTCGCGTCATCCCCATACGATCCAAAGTATTTAAATTGTACATATCTATGATCCCCTTAGTTTTATGGTAGTTCGAATATCACAAACCAATTGGCTGAATTTTGTGGTATTTGCGTTTTCTTCTTTCATTTGGCTTCCGATGGTTGGAAGCTGGAACCTGTAGTTTTAAGTGTGAGCCAGGCTTGCTAATAAAATCTGATTCGATAGCTCTGAGTGATTAAATTTGGGAATGGATATGAAGAAAAGGTCGACAAATCTCTCACTTGCCCTTCCCCAAGATCTTTTCGCTGGCCGAGAATTCGGGGGGGCGATAGAATTCCGGTTTCAAACTGGCTTTTAATTCCGAATTAATCAAGCGCGCAGACCTCAGAATTTGTTGCGTTCGCTTAAGCGAATGCAATATAAAATACAGCGAGTTGAGAATTTAATGCAAATGAATTAAAATACGGGATTTAATTGTTATTGAAAACCACAAAAAAACCGTCTCAAACTTTCAAGCCGCACCGACGATCGCCCAGTGGATAAATCAGCTCGAATTATCCGCAGCATCCGAAAGTTCTGCAGGCTTATTCGTTTTCACAACCGCGTCGATCGGTTAGCCAGTGCACAAACCATCTGATCGGCCCAGCAGCGATCGCCCCAATAGATGGCGCCAGCAGAGCCGTTTTACGCGGTGGACTCCTTCAGTTTTGGCCTCAAAATGGCGGCTGTCATGAAATCAGCGAGAACTGGCGCCGTTGGGCTTTGAAGGAAACGTCTGCGGTGCTACGGTTTTGCCCTACACTCCGAAGTTCTTTCGATTTATCGTTGATTTTATTTTTTTTGCAAATGGAACGGCGCCAGGGCTTAAAAAAAACTTAAGTGCGCTTACGATTTGTAATGCACAAACAAATGAATGAGGTGGCGAAGCGGCCGGAGCTCGCCGATTGCCGTTGCTTATATCTAAATGGATATTATGCGCATATTTCCAGGGCAAACAGATAGCCAGCCCCAGATAGCTAGATCGATAGTTACCCGAAGACAGATAAGCAGGCCCGCCGGGGCCGGTGGGGCTACCTGGCAACGGGTTATGCCAACAGACAATCAATTAGAATGGCGAAATCTTCTTAAATGCAATAAAAATCCGAGAAAATCAACCGCCAGGCTTAGTTTCTAATTCCCGATTCGCGCAACAGGCGGCCACCGCCCCCGCCCCCATCACCACCGATAACCGATGGCCATTTCCTTTTCCCATCAAAGCAGGCTCGCCAGCCTGTTCGATTCGGGGTCAGGCAATGCGAAATTGGCCATGAAATCATTGCCGCCCGGCCGCGGCAATCGTGAATCGCCGACTGCACAACTGCAGTTCAGTTATTAATTTATGAATTTACAATGCCAGCGTTTGGTTTTATTGTTTGCCAGCGCCTTAAAAACCAATCGATCAATCGCCCAGCCCACCCGCCCGTCATCCGGGGGTTGAGTCAGGCCCACTCGGCCAAGTTTATGACAAGGATCCCCCACTAGCATATGCTCCCAATCCCCCGATCTTTGCTAATTCCCCCAGCGGCTGCCGCTGCACACGACCGGCAATCCGCTCGGGGACGGTAGCGGGGACAATTGGATGGGACATCAAAACAAATCGCACTCCCCGGCGGATGAGACGCTCAAATCTGATTAGAAAAACATTTACAAAACGCAAATCGGAAGTTAGCCGCCCGACCTCTCGGGCTCTCGGCCCGGCCGGGGCGTAATTTGATGTGTGAACTTTTGCGTCTGGGGACGGAGGCGCGTGTCCTCGGCCCGGGCTAATTTGATTGACGTCAACAGCGGCGACAACGAACGACAGTGGCGGCCCGGCAATGTGGGAAAGTTCAAAGGACCAAGTGAAAGCTGCCGCGGTCAGGTGGCCGCCGGATGGACGGGAAATGATTGGCAAACAAACTCAATTTGGTATGGTGCCGACGCGTTTTTGATAGATTAGTAAGCAAAACGAAGAAGGCGCGTCGGCAGGAAGCAGCCACGTGACCAGCCGCCGGCCCAACCCAGAGGGGAAGGACCAGAAATGTCGCTTGCCATTTAGCAGGAGGCATACGAAATTGATTTGCTGCTCAGCGCGGCTACGAAAATATTTGCAGTTATTCCACAGCCTCCGCCAGGCAACAGAAGGCAGCTGGTGTCTGCCACGTGGCCAGGCGGGCTACACTTGCCGCCGCCCCCTGCAGGACACGTGACAAAGGAGACAAACCCAACAAAGGCAACGCACGAATTGTAAAAAGCTTAACAATGCAGAAAATTGAAAAACAATCAAATCGCAACCACAGCGGCTGGGGGGCCGCCCGGCAGCCTGGCCTGCGATTGGATGCGGCTGTTTGTTTGCTCTGAGCGCGTTTCGATTCGTTTCGCTTTATTTGGCCATAATTAGCCTAATGCGGCCGGCAAACAAGCGACGTCGTGGAGTGGCCATTTAGCCGCTGTCTCCTGGCGTTGTCGGTTGAATGGGGAAGACAAACAGAAGCGGAGCGCCGCACGGACGCCTCGAAAGGAGGTGGAAAAATCCAGCAAGCAGCGAAGGAAAACAAAAGGAAAAAATTAAAATCATTAATCCCCTTAAAAGGTTCGTAATCTGCGGCTGATGTTGCAGAATTTTGTTGCTTCATTTCCGCCCGGAAGCGTTGCCCCGCCTGGCCGCCCCCAAACTGCCCCCATTACTCATACGTCACGAGGGCCCGCGCTGGCTATCGCCTGAGATGACAGCCCGTCACTGGCTGACAGCGCGATGAGTTTGACGACCATCATATGACTTGGCCCGGTGGACGTCCCCGTCAGCCGATCGGCGCGAGGCGCTGCCCCGCGATCACCCGCCCAGCCACCTGGTGATTTTCGGCAACGTTCAACAGTTGGCCGGCCGGCCGGTCAACAATGACGACAGCGTCCCCGTTGGTCTGGGGGTCGTAAATTCCGCAAACACATCGAGCGACCTGGCCGGCCGGCCACTTGGCCGTTGTCGTCGTTGCAATTTGATTGCGGGCAATGCAACTTTTATGACACTTTGGTGTGATAGCAGCGGTGGCAGCGGCGGCAACAACTGCAATCGAGGCCAGGCAGGCAGTCGGTCGTTTATGGCGGCACAGTGGGCGCGGCGGGGGAAATCACCATGCAAATACTTTCGTCTCCCACGGGCAGTGGGGGTGCTGGTATGAAAAACCTGACGCAAATAAAATAATAAATTTTGCACAAAATTGACAAGTCGGCTTAGCTGCGGCTGATAGCAAACACACACTACACTCGCACACACACACTCGCACACACGCTGCCGGACAGTTTGACATGCTGACTGGCAGAGCCCGGACTGATATGGCCGGCAAACAGTAGCCCAATTGGTAGTTGCTTGTCGGCTTAGGCCGGGCTGTAAAGTTAAGCGTTTAATTGCAAAATTAAAGAGCAGCCGAGGCGTTCCCACGCCCACCCACACACACACACGCGAGGAAACTTATGCTTCGCATCAGTTGGCAATTGTCTGGGGGCAGGGAGTCAACCAGCCGCCTCCTGTGGCAACAAAAACAAAAACGAATTTAAATTGAAATTATTTATTTTTGCATTTTGAAAGCGTTCGCGCGTGTCAAGGATTTCGCACCGCAAACTCAAATCAAAGCCCACACCCACCGACGGCAAAAATAACAACCCCGGCGAGGGGAGTTTTTAATTTGAAAAATACAAAAATAACAAAGCAAAGCGTCCGTCCGTCAGGCGTCGGCACTTGAAACTCCCAGAGATTCCCAGACATTCCTGGTATTTGCATGGTCCCCCTTCTCCACCCTGTCGAGTCTTGTAAATCAGTCTGCGCGGCGCGGCATCTTATCTGCCTGGCAGGCCATCAGCCGATCGAACGGCAGCGTTATCGTCGAGCTGAAATTGCGACTGTTTTTGGGCTGAGAATGGAGTGGAGGGTCCGTCCTACGATCCTTCCCACGCCGCCCCCCTCAAATTCCGGTAGTTGGAGGTGCTAAGCCCGTCAACGTGAGAAAGTCAGCGGCGAGCACCTGTCGAGGTCGCCGTGGTTGTCGTCATAGGGAAATCTTTAATTATATAGACTTTTGATTCCTTTGGCCACATTTCCATACATCAACGTCATCCGCAAAAGCCGTGAGATCCACTCCAAAGCCACCGACTGGCCGACGGTGGTTCTTGTATTTCTCACGTTCCCAGTCGAAATCGGAAAATCGGACGAGCAACGAAGGCAAACTGAGGGGCCGCCTCTGCCGCTGCCACTGCCGCTGCCTGTGGCCATATAAATCATAGGCAAACGTTTTGATATAGTAATCCCCATTTTAATCCGGGCGCATAAAAAGCCCAAAATCGAACTTCTCGACGTGGACGGCGGTGTCTCTGATGTGTGTGTGTGGTGGGTGGGGTGTGTGGTGTGCGCGGTTGCAGTTCATAATTTTTGTGCGCCTCTCCTGCTGCCTTTTTGCTCGCTTCCCCGCCGATTTGATGGATTACAGAGGGGCCACAGGGGGGACTGATAAGCGGTGACTCTACTGTCGCTCTTGTTGTTGTTGCTTTGATTTATTAATTAACTGTAAACAAGCAAGGGAACGGAAACTGCGCCTGATGAGTCGTCGTCGTCGTCGTCGGCGGCTCGACCGTTCGACCGTTGGGTGGTGGGTGGGCGAGATCGCCGCCCGGCGGTGGGCTGCCTTTGTTGTGGCGGCAGTTGAAAGGGCCCCGGTAACGGTAACTGCGCTTCCTGCTGGCCTGGCTTTGTAGTTTCGCCGCCGAAAACCCCCGAAATGATCGATAGGCAAAATGAAATCATCACTTCACACTTTTCGGAGCACATCCAACCGGCTGGCTGGCTTGTCCCACTGTCTGTGGCATCGGACAGCTGATTTTTGGGACGCCCTCGTCCTTTGCATCCGGGCCCAAATTGGGACCCTGCGACGCATTCTCTCTGCCGGCGTCGTTGTCGGCGGGGAAATCGAAGTCTGCGCACGGAACACGCACAATCGCCACACCCCCGGCAGGTCAGCGAGTGGGCGGGGCTGCCGGCACTAACGAGTAGCCCGGCCAGCCAATCACAGGCCGCCAGGCCAACAGCGAGTGCGACGGGCGGCAGATAAACCAACGCCAGGAAGTGGCAATGGTGCGTGTCGGCTCTGCCGCTGTGTGTGTGTGTGTGTGAGGAGCAGCATCGCTGCCTGGACTGCAGAGAGGTCCTGTTGCCTGCCGCAGGAGCGGCACAAATGGAAATTTCACACACAACCACGTGCCGCGCATAAATCGCCCAGCAATCGATGTAACTTTTGGCCGACCAGCCAACAACAAAAAATCCCGAAAAAAAAACACCAAAGCAGAAAAGGAAATGTCATCATATTTCCACCGGCATGTCCCCGCCCCCGACCCGCCCCTCGAACTGACCAGGAAATTACGCGACCCTCAAACGACGCTGGCCATGGCGATGTGTGCCGCTTAATTTGTTGGACGCCTGGCGCCCGCCGGTCCTGCTGGCGGTCAGCCGCCCAGGCCACCACGGCGGCGACGGGCTTGTGTATGCGACATCATGACACCGGGGACTTTGTTACAAGTACTTTACGGTAATGGAGGATTTTCGCTTGAGCATCCCTCTAACAAAAATTAATTTAAATCGATATGCTGGACTCCTGGCCGTGTCCGTGCTGCTGGCCATCGATGGGGTCGTTCCGTGTCCGCTGTCCGCTGTTCGTGTTTCTATTTTGTTTTTATTTCCATTTTCCCTGGGAGGTTTTTTTATTAATTAGCCGATTGAGAGATGGCGAGATTCGGCGGAGCTGCCGCCGCGCATTTCTTAGCCAGTTGGCAATGTCATCAAGGACATGGCAGGCCAACTAAGGCAACGCACGCACACAGCCCGACTGCCTGCCCGTCCGTCCGTGTGTGCGTGTAGTTTATTGACTCCTTGGGGAAGTGCTTTCCATAGAGATTTCGCCTCTAAAGAATGTAAATGCTGGGCGGCCAAAGCCGCTCACAAATCCTGAAAATTGACTTCATCGCCGGGCCACTTTGGCGCAAAGGCCCTCGTGCGAGTTCGCCTCGAATCAATGCCGCCATTTTGTGAAAGAGTTGAGGCTTCTCCACGCAGCCAACATTCCCGCGGTCTTCCACCAGGCACACAAAATTAGTTCGCCTCATGGGCAAGACGTCGACGGCTGCTGCTCCCTCGCGACGCCCTGGCGACATCGTATTTCATTTCGTCATGTTTCGGGATTAGGCGGATTAGTGGGGCGACTGAGCAGCGGCTCTGAACTTTGCAACTGCTTTGGCGGGGGCTGCTCCGTTTTCTGGGGGAGCAGCTTCCGCTTGCCTTGCATATGAATTTGAATGCGTTCGCCGGCGAACGTGCGACTTTCCGAATGTTCAGCATTAACGGGGACCTCAAAGGATGCTGGCTTCGAACCTGACATTTATTTGTATTGTCAGCGCAGCTCCGATTGGGGCCGGCGGGTCATTGTGGCCGTCACGTAACCCGCGGCGAGGGCGTCAGCCATTTTGAAGTGCTCGGCATTTTTGCCAGCTAATTGGCCGATAAGGCAGGCGCGGCAGAGGCGACTCCTCGACTGGCAGGTGTACGCGCCTCCCCGGGGCACTGGAGTCGAGCGGCATAAGCGGCTACTCGAGTGATAAAACAAAGTCCCGGCCCATCGAAGTGGCTGGGATGGCGGAGAACTTCAAAGGCCGACAGCCGCCCGTCTGAAGGGTCGTCGGCGGTGGGTGAAGTGGGTCGGCTGGGCGGCTCTTCAAACGCCCACCTAAACAGGGCCATGTATTACCCAATGAAAGTAGTCGGCTATTCTTATGGAGTTGGTAATTTGTAGCTTACCTCATCCACTGTCTGGCCGGGACTATTCGGCGTATGCGTAATGCGGGAACTGGCGAAAAAACAAGGAAAATTATGAACTGCTCGGCAGGCTGCTGTGAATTTTAATAAATTTCTTCGGCCCGCCCAACAACAAGGCGAATACGTCAAAAGGAACAGTTATTTATTTATTTGTGCGCCCATCGAGAGCTGCCTTGGGTCGGGGGGATGACGGCAACAATGGCGGGCTAACGCAGAATAATGGGATAACAAAACGCCCTTGACACCCAGTAAAAAGACAGTCGTCGGGCGGGAAACCCAGCAGCAGGCAGCGCCCCAGCCAGGACCCAAGTTGCCGCCGAGTAGCCTTATTATTATGAACACTGCGTGGCACGTACGAAACGGCAGAGCCGCTCGATCTCGGGTGGAGGGGGGACACTCACAAAGGACCCTCACGCACGCCAAGCCAGAAAGTGCAAATCAAACCCTTGAGAGCGCCTAACACGACGGCATGGCTGGCAAATAATAAACAGCAGCAGCGGCAGGAGCCCCAGCAACAGGAGGAGAGGCCGCAGGACTTGGCCCCAGGGGCGGGCTGGGGGTGCCGTTTCGCTGGGCGGGCTGCGCGCGCACCACGCACACAAACCCCAGCAATGGCGCATGGTAAACACACACACACACACCCGCACACCACAAACCTCGCCTCGCACCCACTCGCCTGCAGGCGTGCGAGCGAGAAAGCCGCTCGTCGGTGAGACTGCCAGCAACCGCCTTGGGGGTGTGTCTTCCGCTGGCAGCTTGCCGAGCCGCTCGCTCGCAGGCAGGCAAGCGGCACTCGCTACTCGTCGCTGGCGCTGGGCCTCTCGCTCGCGCCTGTGGCCCGCCCGCCCGGCCGCCCCAGATAAGATAGCGAGCGGTATCGCACCACTGGCGAGCCCGGAGCCCGAGGAGCGGCGGTGGTGGATGGGCTGTGCGTGAGCTGGCGACTGGCCGGGGCGGCCAGTTGGAAAAATCAAATTCCGCTATTCAGTCAGTCGCCGTTTACCGTTCGTTCGTTCGTGGCAGGTCAGGCAGAGTCAGTCGCTCGCCCGTTCGTTCCGCGTGTGTGTTGGTGTGCGTCACAGTCACCGTCAGCGTCAGCGTCTTTTTGTGTGTGACTTTTGCGTTATTTTGGTGCGTGCAGGGAAAGAATTGGCCGCACTCGCACTCGCTGGTTGTTCTCTGCTGCGTCGCAGCAGCCAGCAGATCCGTAAGATAGAAGACACGAGATACTTTTGTGTGTAGGCCTTCGGATTCGTTTTCAATTCAGCCACGTCCTGTTACGGGTGCAGACGCGTTGTTTCCGAAGCCAACCAACCAACCAACCAGGCAACCAACGAGCCAAGCAAGTCAGTCAGCCAGCATTGGAGTGTGTGCTTGTATGTGTGTAGTCCTAATTACGCGCTGGATTAAATTATTAAAACACTAAAGCCGACGCGGATTTAGAATCAACAGTGGTCCACCCACTGGCCCCGGCGACAGCAACGCAACAGCGACTAAAAAAAAGAAAACACATCTCATCAGATGGTGGCGGTGTGTGCGTGTGTGTGAGCGAGCTGGCATCAAAGTCGCATTAAAAACATATCCCCCGAGTTACTTAAAATTAATCACTAACATAATCACTGTGATTTTTATTTGAGCTTCATTCGGCTCTTCCCGCCGGCCGTCTCGCCGCTCGTCTCTTTCCCACGCCCCCGGCAACGCGTGTGTGCAGCAAATGACACAGTTTCGCGTGTGTGTATGTGTGTTGGTGTGCGTGTGTGTACCGCTTAAATGTTTTATTATTTTGATTGCTAATCAAAAGTCATAAAAAAGAATCTGTTGCAACAACAACAACAGAACACCAACAAGAACGACAAAAAGAAAACGTGAAAAATTCCACACTGAAAATCGAAATACTTTTTGGGCGCCGATAAATACTCCGTGTCAAGATTTATAGCCACTCGAACGGCCCACGCGACTTTTCGTCAGCAATTTTCCCTCAATTTGATTTACACTCCCCGCTGAAGAAGCCAAACAATTCAAGGAGATCCAGAGATTTCCCCGACAACGTCAACGTCAAATTCACAACTCCCACCGCCCCCACCGACGGTGATTGGCGGCGATCAGCAGCACTTCCATATTCCAAGTGGATTAATTCTTTCTCTTCCCCGATCAGAGGTGAGTTTGACCGACCCCAACCCCGGACCCCGCGACCCTATCCTAGCCCACATATAAATCACATTTACGATACCAGAGGCCGAGTGTCCGTGGAAGGAAGCCCGTTCTCGGTCCATAAAGAGCTTTGGGGGCTGAGTGGCGTTTATAAAACAATTTGCAAGGTGGGGCCTCCTGAGGCAGGCGGCCAATGGCAGTGAAGCCAGCATTGACGTCACTTGAACAATTAAACGGCAATTGTTGTTGGGGGTTTTGTTTTTTGGCAAACAGCGCGTATGGAAAAATTCCCGAGCAAACAATGAGAGGTGGCTGGCAGGGGAGGGGGGCGAGTTAAGCGTTGAACTTTAATTTAAATATAAATTAATAAAAATTCAAATTGCTGACAAAACATAGAAATCTTGGCACCTCGTCCGCTGATAAAGAAAGCCACCAAAAAAGCATCCAACGGCAGCCGCGAAGAACTCTTTTTGGGCGGCGGGGACCATAAACTGCCGTGAATTTCGGTCGTCGTTATGTAAATAAATTCCCGGTTTATTTTTCGCTTGAATGACAAAGCGAAAATAAAGAAGAGACCAAGCATCCGAAATGTGTGGAAATGTGGAAATATCTTGATGAAGGCAGCGCCCCACAGACCGCAATGATGGCCGCCGTCCAAAGAGCCAAATTTATTGGGCCTGCGGCAAATAATTTAGACCGGGGAGAGGGAATGTGGGCAAAGCTATAAAAGCGTACAAATTGGCCGCATATTTCGTGCCACGTATTTATAATAATCATAAAGAATCATAACAAATAAATGGCATGCAAAACTTTTCACTCACATCAAAGTTGACGGCCAGTCGGTTCGCCGTCGAGGGCCCATAAATAAAATCGGAAATCGGGAAAACAATGCGAGGAAATCACACAAAGCCAACCATCCGAAAGGGAGGCGCGGGGCCTCGTATAAATCTGCTTAAAGTTAAATTATGTTTATGATTGTTATTAAAATAATGCGGCCGGCCGGACGGTCGGTCAGGCCGGGACGGGTTGGGCGTTTGTAGTACAACCGCAAAGCAGATTTAATATTACAGCCACACTAATCCACTGGGGATCAAGTGGAGATCAAGCGGCTTTATCAAGTATAAATTTGCCATTTGATTTGACTGCAAGTGGCCGGCTGGGCGGCCGGGACCAGGTGGATGGGTCAGTTAGGGAAAGTGGAAGAATCGAAAGTGAAATCAATTAAAAGTCCCTTTTTTACAGTTGACAATGGAGTTTTAAATTTATTTACGGTAATAAAAAAATTCAATGTTTGGATTTCAAGGAATTTAAAGATTTTTTAATTCCCAAATTGCATTCCTTTTTAATCTGATTTTGATAGAAGTCAAAAGAAAGCTGAAAATTTAATTTGTAAGGATTTCAATAAATTATAAAATCATCAAGATATTTAACGTGATAAAAATAAATTATACAGTCTTTGTTAAAATTCCAAGCAATCCGTCTTTGAAAAATATTTTTTTAAAGCTTTTCTATCACCTAAAAATATTTGTGGGAATTTCAAAAATAAAATTCCATGAATGAGTTTTACAAAAATTAATCAGTCTTCTTAGTACATTAATAATTATTTAATTAAAGTCAAAAATGTTAAATATTATTAATCTTTAAAAAACAATTAGCTAGAACAACTGATTGAAAAAATAGATCGTTAAAAATTAAATTGGCATTTGATCAGCTGGGCGATTTTTATAATTTTTTTGCTCTCCGATTTCATTCACTTCCCGTAATTTATTAAGTTTTTTTATTTGGCCTGCTGAATGATTTTATTTTAGTTTCGTTTTTTATTTTGTTATGATTCCGATTAGATAAAAATTTATTGCAACTTTGCTCGCTCGGTTGCCTGGCCTGCCCTCCGGCTCGGCTGCCTCGCCGCCGCCGTGAGTGCCTCGTTTGTTTGGCTTTGATAGTGAAAAAAAAAACACAAAAACGCCAAGCAAGTAAAAAAATGGAAATACTAAAAAAAGCGCAACAGTGTCCCCGACATGGTATCGGCAATGGCCCCCTGTCTGTCCGCCCGTCTGTCCACATCGAGCGACTGGCCTGCGCGACTTTCGTCCGGTGCACTCTGGCCGGGCCGGGTCGGGTGAAATGGCAGGGAAAATAGTCAATAAACCGGAATGGAACTATAATTTACCACGGCTAATTGATTTACGATCATTTACGGCTATTTTTAGGCTACTGTCAGCGCTTTTCGTTATTTTTAACAAATTAACCAACCGCCCATCGGTTTGGAGTTCTTTTCAATTTCTCTGCCCCGGCGGCGCTGCTCGCCGCGATCACAGCGGATATGCGTCTGCCCGGAGCAATAAAAACTCGCAGAAATGTAAATATTTTTACATAGATAAGATCACCCGATCGGCCCGGGCCGCCCGGCCGTGCGGGGCTGCTGTTATCTGCGGACCTCTCGTCTGGGGGCGGGCGATTGCGTTGGCAACTTAAGTCGTCGACGCCGGCACCCGCAACGATTTACGACGCCGCCAACGCCCCGGGAGAGCGGGAGAGTCGGTTGGTTAACTGGCCGAGCCAGCCTCAGGGCCCTTCGCCGATGATGTGGTATTAACCCCTTGACGTCTGTGGTGTTAAGTTGGTTGGTGTTTGGGTTAAGCTCCCTGTTTGCTCTGCCTGCTGGCGCGGCTCTGTTTTGTTAACTGTTTACTAATTAAGAATGTGGCTTGTTCTTGTTGTTGCAGCGTCGCGAAGCGGACAGCTACCGCGACCGCCAGACAGCAGCATCTTGGATTTGCTCTCGCCACAGTTGGAAGATACCGGCCTCAAGACGACGACTTTCTTGCAACACTTTAAGGACGTCGTCACGACGAAGTTCACGGGTCGAGACCACCACCTGCCGCCGCTGCACCCGGCGCACCAGCAGACCGCACTGCATCATCACCAGCCGCACCAGGCTGTGGCCCAGGGCTTCTCCACCATTTTTCCAACGTACTTGGGCATGGACCGCGCCGCTGCCGGCGGCTGCGGGGCCGCTGGTGGGGGCCTGGGCGTGGTGACCAGTTCGGCCACAGCCCTGGGCCCGGGCGGCATTGTGGGCGGCGGTGTAGGCGGAGGGGCCCTCAATGGTCTCGAGGCCATGTCAGCCGAGTCCACCGGTCTCTGCCTCCAGGACTTGGTGAGCGCGGGCACTGCCAATGGCGCCGGCTCCGCTGGCTCGGCGGAGAGCGCCACCACCACCAGCACAGCCCTGAGCAGCGGCAGCACTGGCAGCTCCACTGTCAACGGCGGCGGCAGCACTGCCTCCGGCACAGATCATCTCCACAGTCACCACAGTCTGCACGACTCCAGCTCGTCGGTCAGCATCTCCCCCGCCATCTCGAGCCTGATGCCCATCAGCGGCCTGGGCCATTTGCATCACACGGCCGGGCAGGACCTCGTGGGTGGCTATCCCCAGCATCCGCATCACGGAGTGGTCCCACCACACACCCCCAAGCACGAGCCGCTCGAGAAACTCAGAAGTAAGTATTAAAACGGGTCGGGTCAGTTGTGGGGGAATTTGTTTTAATATTTGTTTCGTGGGCGGCAAGTCGCTGCAGTTGCCCGGTCAGCCACTGCGTATACGCGATGTGGGCTAACTCGACAAGTGTTCCCATTCCCAGTGTGCCCACCACCGACATTCCAGCAAACTGTCAGCGGCAGCTGCTGTCATTTCAATATGTCATTCGCTACACTTCGACTCGAGTGGCGGCCCGCTTGTTTATTCAATCATTCACGCTCCCAAAACAATCGCATAAATGTCGCCAAAAATTTCATACATCATCGTTTCGAGTCGCAATGTCTCCCCTCCTCCCGGTCCTCATGCATATTCATAATCATTGTGTAATCATTAGCGGATAATAGCGTATCCGAGGGCATCGCACACCCGAAAAAAGAGCATCCGGGCGGCAGTCACGGCTAATTGAGCACCCTTCTGGCGCAGTGCCGAGGGTCGTGGGTATCGGGAAATCCGAGACGTGGCCGCTCCGGCCGCCCGGCAGTCAAGTGCTTGTTTTTCCGTTTAGGCTAATTGTTATGGGAGTTTGACAAAAGACTCGCCTCGTTTTCGTGCTCGTCTGAGTCGTTGGCGGTGGGAAGTGCTCTTGGCTGCCCTCTGCCCTGGCTGAGGTGAACAGCCAGACGACCCAGGTGCCCTGAGGGCTCCTCCATTTATTTGCTTGCCAAAACAATTTAACACAAAAATTGCGAGCATTTAAAATATGCACACTGCACTTATCCTTTGACACACACGCCCACTCCACCGCCCGTCGGGCCAGGCAGCTGGGCGCCCAGACCGGCGGACGTCCAACGTTTGCACTGCGTAGCTCCCCGCAGTGGAGCTGCAGGTGCAAGGGCCACCGACATTGCTGGTAACAAATTTTGGTGTGGCCGCCTGCATGGTTGCCAGGGTTGTCGTCGTTATTGTTTACGCTCTTGTTTAAATAATGGCCAGGCAACGTGCCCAGACCAAACATGGCGACGGTGTCCGTGTGCCCGTCCGACTGTCCGCGGCACACAATTGGATTTTCAATTATTGGCAATTTAATGGTCAGCCGGATGCCCCACCGTTGGTGCCATTTATTTGTGTTATGGAAGAGAAATTTAAGTAATATTTATTCGGGTTTTATTTATATTGCAATGTGCCCTTTGCTTTGCTGGTTTTATTTTCGGCCAGTCAGTTATTTTTTTATGGCTTCCGTGCGTGTTTTTATTTTCCCGATGGCGCTCAAAAAGGATTTCAAGTTCATCTGCCTGCCTGCTCTCTTTTCTCTTTTTTAACGGCCGGCCGCATGTAAAACAATAAAAACTTAATACACTTTAATGCCCACCAAAGGCGAAGGCGAATCCGAAGACGACGATGGGGACGGCAACTCTTTAGTGTCGCCAGGCTGTCGTCGGAATCGGCCCAGCTGTTTGGGTCGGTGGGGGATGTGCATTTGAATTATGTTGTCAGCAGCTGACTGCGGTCATAATTTTCCTGCGAAATGGAAATGGGGAAATGGGAAACATCATCATCATCGTCATCGTCGTGATTGTGATGTGCGTTGCCGACCTTCAGAGAGGGAATGCGACCCGCTTATCTGTCGGTTGGTTGGTTGGTTGGCTGGCTATTTGCACAAAAGCAAGAATCCCTGGCCATAAAAAGCAACCCAAACAAACAACACAAAATCAGAGCACTCTCCGTTTGCTGGGCAAATACTACTCAGATACTAACCATCTTTGTTTTGGCCACAGATACCAGCCGGCCGGGCCGATTCGCCGCGTCCACAGATACCCGAAAATGTGGGCCTCGGTGTTCCTTTTGATAAAAATTATGAAATTACAAGAAAAGAGAGGCACAGGGCATCGCAGGTTTCCACCGAAATCTGCTTATCGCCC
Source organism: Lissocephala sabroskyi (assembly GCA_037075105.1). NCBI lineage: Eukaryota > Metazoa > Arthropoda > Insecta > Diptera > Drosophilidae > Lissocephala > Lissocephala sabroskyi. Next base: position 41,820 of record JBAMCP010000265.1, read on the forward strand.
TGCCAAGTGTGTCTATTTGATAGCCACTTTCTGTGTGTGGTTTCCCGGCTCGCGAGCGGGTGTGTTTGTCTTTTGTCTCTTTGGTGTTAATGGCACGTGCAGGTCGCTGCCAGACAGCCACTCAAACGGCAACCGCTGCTCGAATTGATGGTTATTAGCCCGTCGCACGTAGCCGTCCTCCGCCGAGTCGAGCCTATTCCTTGGGTGCTGCTTTAAATTCAACCTGGGCCCAGAATTCCGGGCTGTGGACTCAGCTTCTCTATGAATATAAATTCCTTTTATCGATTTTTGTGTTTCGCCAAAAACGCCGGGAACCCTCGGCCCTCGTTAAAGCGCCTTTAATGCGGTTTTTGTTTAAGGCAATTGACTGTCGCCCTGCCGTCCTGGCGTCGGGCCAAATCAAAAGTAAATCTCTGTAAAATTGCTCACATATGTCACATTCGCTGGACTCGGACTCGGACTCAGACACGGCAGAGACAAAAGCCTTGTCAGTTGGGCGACTGCAAGAACTGCAAACAATTGGCCAGCACCCCATAAATTCGTCCCGAACCCACACAAAGGCTGCTGCGCTGGCCACGCCCACAACTCCAAGCGTCTCTCTCTCTCTCCTTCTGGCCCGGAAAGTTTCCGGCCCCTGCCCATATATCAATCTTGGTTGCCCGCCGTCCATCGGCCACCGCCCATCGCACTGATTTCGTTTATATAAATTATAATGTCATTATGGCCAAGGAGCAGCTCGGTCCTGGCAATCTCTGTGCGGCTGGCCTGGCTCTCCATCCGTCGCAATTACAGCGGGCACGTTGGAAAAGTTTCGGACCTGCTGCCCCGCCTGCCCGACGTCTTTTTCTCATTATCCATATCGTGCAATTTCGTAGAAATGTCGCATTAGAGATTATCTGTGGAAACAAACTTGCCGGACAACGAACAGGACCGACTCGCCGGCCAGCGGTTTGGGGGAGATTTGGCCTGGCTTCCAGCTGCCTGGGCGGTCGGTGTCTGGTCGTCCGGGAAATGGGGAAATGACCCAATGGCATCAACTCGAGCAAAAATTTGAGCTGACAGCTGAGAAAATTACTGGAAAAGGCATTGCAGTGGAAGACCCACGAACACAGGCCACACACACCAAAAAGGACAAACGTCTGAGCCCTTCCGACCGCCCGCCCCCTCTCAAGTTAGTTGGGTTGTTTGCTTGTTGTCCTTTTTTGGCTGCCCATCCGGCCCCGGACTGGATGGCGGCTTCTTATCTGGCCAACTAATGAGCTTGCCTGGCATCCACTGGCCGCCGTCGACTCGGCGCAGCTTCCATGCAATTGTCTTCCGGCGAGGGTGGCTGGGTGGTGGGGCGAAGGGTCATTGGGGTTTGGGGCATGTCAATGTTATTGCAGTGATTTTTATGTGAATGGGCCAGCAAATGGGCCAGCGTCTCGACTACCCACCGAGGGTTGTAGTTTTTCTGGCCCGGTCAGCTCATTAAATCGCCATAACGTGTGTGTATTTGAGAGTGTGTGTGGTTGCCAGTGGGCAGCTGTGGTCACTGACTATAAAGGATTAACTTGTGCAGATTGCGGTGATGCCGATTTTGGCTTGGCTTTCTTTGCTTTCCTCATCGGCTATAAAAATTAACTTTTTGTTGTGCACTTTGCTTAATTTTTATACGAAATTAGGCTAATTTAATGGCGGCCCACCAGGGGGAGGCGTCCGCAAGGATATTGAAACATATGGGCCAAAAACTGACGGCACATTAACACTTCTCTGGCGTCAAATGTAGCGTGAAATTAGAAAAATAGAAAAACTCGGTTTGGGGTTGGGCGGGCGACCGCAGCGTTTAACCCGTTGAACCCTTTTCGGGGGTGTCCTTCCGTCCTGCCGAGTGGTTTAGTTGCGGCGAACAATGAAAGCAACTAACTTGTCAAAACTGCTGGCCGAAAATCCCGCACATCCACCTACCCAGCCACCCGTCGCCGGCGACCGTCGCCGTTGTCCTTCCCGTCACCGTCAGCGGCACCCAGGGGAGGGATACGTGTGAGTGTCTTCCTGGGTGTGTGTGTGTTTTTCCCAATTCAACTGTCACATTAATCGTTTTGTTTTTGGCCACCACGTTGCTTATTTTGGCTGCATTTTGGTTTTGATTTGACTTTTTTTTGCGGGCTTCCCTGTTCGTGTCCCGTGTCAAAGGACTCGCCCTCGGGTCCTCTTTGTCTGCCTTCGTCTGCGTTTGTTTGTTTTGGCCCTCGGCCGAGGTAATTTATGGCCCAGCACAGCACATTTTTTCCTTGGGTCCCACATCCTGCGACCTGGCCCCGGCTGGCGGGAGTGTCGTGTGTCAAAGTTTTTGTGGAAAACGCTTATGAATGAAGGCGGCAAATGGTCGCCCATCTGAGTGTGTGTGTGTGAGAGAACGACAGGATATGAAAATCAAAATCGTCATTGGGAAACTCACTTTTGCCGATTCATTTGCGGCCAGCAGATTGATTAATAGCCCGGCTGCTTGCTGTTTACTTCTGACTTCTGGTCGTCTTCGTAATGCCAGGCAACCGTTAATAGCCATTTGTTTAGTAAGTTGGAGGTGGGGGACATCGATTGCAAAATGGCCAAGAGGCCGCAACTGGCAAGCCTGACACTTGTTGTCAAATTGGCTGACACGTTGAGAGCGACAGCGGCAATTGGACGAACGGTAAGAGCAACGCCCACTGGCCCTCGGCGTCGGTTGTATTGACACTTGCCAGTCACTCGGATGGGGGATGGGAACCTTGAAAAACTGCGGACAGACAGACAGATGGACGGATGGCAACAACTGCTTGGCGAGATGTCAACGCCAACTGACAGACGACAACAATTTCGACCTGCCAAGACAAGCGACGGGCGGACGACAGGCAGACAGAGGAAAATCAAACTCAAATTTGTCGCCGAGCAGAACGAAAATGAAAATCTACCGAAAATTCAGAACCGTGTTGAAAATATTTAAACAAATAAAAATCACCCTGGTACGTGCCTTTCGCTGCGTTTTTTAACAGCCTCTCCGAAGATATTTCCGCCCCACCGGGAAGCCCGGCGGGCCGACCTATTTAGTCAGTTGGCCAGGTTCGTTTTTTTTTTTTTGGGGGGTGTTGGGGAAACTGGGGCGGCCACGGGTAATTAAAAATCATTTCGGTATGTCTGGCCGATCAATAAAAAGAAAGAGAAACGGAAAAGAAAAGCGACCAAGGAAAACTGTCAACTCGCCCCTCCCCCGCCACAATTACACGCCCATTACGACGGTACCTCGAAAATCACATCTGGGCGCATAGCCAGCGGCATAAATTAGATTGCCCGACCGACCGACAGACAGAAGGCTAATTGAGCTGGCCACTTGCTGAGGAAATTGTCACCCACGGCGGCTGTTGCAGGCACTTTAAAAACCACATAAAACTGACAACATGTGGAAATGCCATAAATTACTGTGCGTGGGGCACTTCCTTGGGGCGAAGATTTAGGGGCCCAGGAAGTCAAGGGTTCCGCCAGGGGCCATATGGGCCCACACCTTCTGGCCGGGGAATCAATTGGCTGTCCATAAATCTAACAGAGGAATTTCGATGGCTAACTACCTAATTAATTGTCAAATAAGCGTGACTAACTAGCCTAATTGCTGATCGGCTCGGAGGAGTTGAGGTATTTTTAGGCAGGGCGCAGGCTCTGCTTAATCCGCGCAACGATTTTAAATTTCAAGAGTCTGCAGCAATTACGGAGCCACACGCCATCCTTCGGGCACTTACATCCTTAATCGAGTTAACCAAAAGCCCATTTAAAACTGCCCGCCGGCTGAACATAACGACGCAACAATGCCCATAAATCCTTTTATGATCCTCGCCTTTATGGCATTTTAAGTAGGCCCCACTCGTCGTCCTTGGCTGCCGCCCCAGCGGCCGCGCGGCCCTCTCGTCCTTTGAACTTGTGGAAGAAGAATTTATATTGCTTAAAACTTTTGTTAAAACATTAATTTTTTTGTATATTCGTGGCACTTTGCTGGCTTGTTCTTTTCAGTTTGGGCCGAAGCCGGTGATTTCCGTGATAGTCATAGTTCCATGACCGCCGTAGCCAATAGTTTGGATAGCACCCATTTGAATAACTTCCAGACGTCCTCGACATCCACGCTAGCGAATCGGAATCGTGATCGTAAAGATGGTAAGTGCCCTACAATTAAACGGTAGTTCATTCAATTGTCCAACCAAACTTCATTGCCTTAAAGAGGGACGCTTATGGAGTTTTAAATGAAGCCAAAAGACTCTCCAGTTCTTAGAGAGAGGGAGAGAGAAAGAGAAAAATTATATAGAATTTGTAAGGAAATCTTAAAGCTAGAAAGAAGGATTTAGATTGGGGTATGAGTAGCTTTTCAGAACCCAAAATTTTATAGCGAAAAGCTTGGTTATTCGGAGCGATTTACATTAAGCGATTTCTTTAAAAAAAAAAACGAGAGATTCCTTCCAATCCATGGTGATTAAGAAGGTGATTCAGAAGAAAGCTTTCCCTTCAAGCTAACCCGCTTCCTTCTCTCTAAGTCCTTCAAGGGGCAGAAGTTCGGGGACTTTTGTTGCCGCCCTCGGCGACTGCTAGGCATGAAATTTCCGTGCGGCTGTTTATCATACAAATTGTTGGGGCTGCTTTCGATGATAAGCAAAATAATTTATAACAATTTTCGAATGGCCAAGCGGGGACGGGGGTGGGGCCAACAGGCGAAACGCCTTTGTCGGCAAATTCGAACACCCTCCTCCATTTAGTTTTCGATTAGACTGCGCTTTGATTTGCGACGTGACGACGTCGTTGCCGTTGTCGTTGTCGTTGTCGTTGCCGTCGTTTCGGGGGCCGCGGCAACCAAAAATAATAATTCATATGGCACTCTAATTTAGTTTATTTGATTAAGTTCGGGCTACACACGCACACGCACACCCATACACACACAATTTCCGCTGCGAGTCCAAAGCGAGCCGCCATGATCGATGACATCGGTGGACATACATTAACGGGTTGTAAATCTGGTAGCCGTCTGGAAAGTAGGCTACCGGCGGTCTCCGTTTGATGTTTCCATTTTATGGGCGCCCGGTTGGTGGGGGGGCGGCAAATTGGTGGCCTGGACGGACGACACTGGGCAGGGGGGGATTGGCGTCGTTTGAAGGTTGCAGGGCAATTAGTAACGCCACAGCCAGACAGATGGACAGACGCACAGTTCGAGGAGTGTGGAGTGCATTTCGCCAGTAGTCGGCCGGGTAGCCGTGCAAATGCTGCCCGCTTTGTTTATCAAACGCAAACCAGATAAACTTCCACTCCCTCCCGCTCTGGGTGGTGTCTGTGGGGATCATAAAGAAGGTAATCGGCGGTGGCCAGACTACCCCAGCCCAGGGCATTTTGAGCAAACAAATTACACAATTACATCGTTTTTATATGTTCATTTGTGTTTTGTTCCGTTGCCAGGTAATCGCACGGTGAACGAGACCACAATCAAAACAGAAAACATATCAAACTCCGGCCACGACGAGCCGATGACAACCACCGCCGATGAGCCCAAGAACGATAAGAAGAACAAGCGGCAGAGGCGTCAGCGCACCCACTTCACCTCCCAGCAGCTGCAGGAGTTGGAGCACACGTTCAGCCGCAATCGCTACCCGGACATGTCCACCCGCGAGGAGATCGCCATGTGGACAAATCTAACCGAGGCCCGAGTGCGGGTAAGTAAATCGCAGGGCGGGTGTAAATGCGGCCGCATAATTTGTTATTAATTGCAAAACAACCGCAAATCGAAGCGCCCACACTGGGCCCCCCAATTATCCGGCAATTACCGGGCGCATACGGCTGGCATTACCCGGAGAGCCGACCGCATCACGGACGGATCGACCGCAGGATTGGCCGGGGGCCGCGTCAACTCGTAAATATGGGGAGCTTTTTTTGCGACGGCTTAAAATGGCCCAGCGTCCGCCATTTTGGCTGCAGCGCGGCGGTCCAGCTGTAAATTTATTGTTCGTTTGTTTTGCCAACCGCAGCCGCCGGGGCCTCCACTGCAGTGGTTTCCATAAATTGCAAGGCCTGCAGGACACCAGGGGTGGGGGGCAGCTCGGACATGTTTTAGCGGTTTTTATGAGCCCTCCTCTTCTAACGGGCGGCCCCCCGGCTGTAGGCTGTCGGATGTTGGCACGGCAATGTGTTAAAAGCGGCTTAGCCGGCGCGGGTCGAGTGGGCTTATCGATTGCCCAGATGTTTGCGGAGTGGCCAGGCCGACCCTTGCATATCTTGGCCAGCAGTTCAAGTAGCGCGGAACAGTTGTAATTGTTTGTAAACGATAGTTGGCAAACAATTGAAGTTGCTTGAGTGGCGCCAAGCGGCAAATAGCTCCAGGGAGAGAGCGAGGCGGCCTCGGCCGGGTGCGTCGATATCCAGTTCGATATCTTTGTGTTGTGACAGTCTCCGTCTGTCCGTGGGCCCGTCGATATGACGGGCAAATGATCGATGATCGTCAAGCCTGACGGACAACGCACCGGGATCCGCTGGGACCACCGTCGCCTGGCGTTAATTGAACAGCTCACTCAGGGGGGCCACAAAAAACGTACAGACAGAGGCAGAGGCAATAATTGAATTGAAAATCAAATCGTTTATAGAAGAAAAAAGGGGCAAGCAGTCGCTGGGGTATCTGAACTTTTGATCAATCAAATGGTGAATGTGAAAAACGCTAAATGGCAAATGGCCTCCCCTTCGCCGACTTTCGGTTGTCATAAAAATGCAATTAGCCTGACAAATAAAAAACATCTGCCGCTCCAAGCAACCAGCCAGCCAAACCCACCGACTGCCTGGCTGGCTGACTGACAAATTGTTGCCGCCTCATTGACTGTTTCATGGATTTCCTATGCAAATTCACAGCGCATATGCCGTGAATTCGAACACTTGCCGCGACTATAAGGAAATTAGCCTCGCCAGCAGCCGCAGTGGCAGCCACAAGTGTCCAAGGACCGCGGCCAGCTCTGCGAATTTGTGTCAATGCAAACATGTGTTCCGCGCAGCGAGAGCAGCGGAGAGGAGAGGCCGGCAAATGCATAAAATATTGATACAGTTTGTTTTATGGTCCATTATATGATGACAAAAGGCTCGCCCAGGCCACCCTCGGCTTCCGTATTCTTTCGTCAATGGATGCGTGTGGTAAATGTCGTAATGATGTCACTTACCCCGCCGGATTTGACTCCCGGACTCCCATAAAATGCAAAACAATGCCAGGCAATTTGTCGACGAAGAACCCGAGGAGTGAGGGGTTCGAAAGAGAAGTCAGGCCATTCCAAGGGATGTTTAATGAATTAGAAACCGCACGAGAATTAATGATCGTGATCGTGTTCCCTGCCCGGCGGGGTGACTCGCCGTCTCCGTTTCATATTTGACTGCAATAGCGGGCCGGCAATAAAATTTATCAAATATACAAAAGGATTACAGTGGGTAGCTGTATATAAATCTGGGAGGGTTTAAAATTGTCAGAATAGAGTCGAGAATGGAAAACAACGACTGGCAGACAAAGAACAGTGAAAACGGGGAAAAAAGAGCGATTGCAGTCTGGACAAACAGCCAGGGGGTTGGGATGAGGTTTGGGTTTTTCGCCGGCAGTCGCCCCGCCTCTGATGGGCTACTAATCTGGGGATTTACATCCTTTGGCAATTATGGCAATATGCTGGTTTCCAACGACACTCTTTAAAACAATTAGAAGTCAATGGGCAGCCCAACTACCCCCTCGGGGCGCAAGGATGCCAGTCGACTTTTTTATTGTTTGGTTTTCTGTATTGGCTTTCTTTTTTGCCACTGTTTGTTGGTTGGTTATTGGCACGTCAGGTGTTTCCAATGGTGCGGAAAGAGTTGTCTGCTGTCGGCCAGAAACGAGCCACAAAACGGCTGCCCACCCGGACGGGAGACGGCCATCCAAACACCTCATAAAAATCACTTGAGTCGGGTGCCAGGTACTGTTGACTTTTCCTCACATATGTGAGGAGGACCGGAGAGACTGCCAGGGATAAAAAAGCGTATTTAACTGCAATTTGCTGCCATCAATCAACCGGCCAAGGACCCGCATGGTCGGCTGGTCTGGCCACTCATATTCCGGCTGACTCCTCTGCTGTTTTTTAACGAGTCTACCTGATGAGGCATGGCGGGCAGACAGCCGACGCTTTCATCAAAACCAATTAGGATTTTCTGCTTGAGTCAGCATGGAGCAGCCACTCTGGCCAACGTCCTTTGGCTGCCGAGTGGAAAATTGCGCTGCTCCTGCTTTTTTTGCACTCCCGATGGCCATTTTGCTAACGACATCAATTTGCCATCAGCTTGGCAACGTTGCCAGTTTGGTGGAGGGCTGGGCGGCCTGCCGGCGGTGAGGTCCTTCAACAACTTGCCAAATGATACGTGAAAATGACAGTTGACGAGATCGATGACGTTAGTTTTGCATGGAAGGCCAAAGCCAAGGATTGAACGATGTACCTTGGCAAATTGGCACATTGACGGAGGCTGGGAGCGAGATCTTTGGCAATTTTGATTTATCAACTAATAGAGGAGGAAGTAGGCTTCCGTTCCCACGCAAGGACAACTCAATTACTCGGCAATTTTCAACACCTTTGAGGGAAGCACGCGACTTTCATGGGATTTCAATTAGCTGCGCGTCTAATTAGATTAAAGCAATTTACGCTGGCACTAAATGAGCCTTAAATTGCCAGCCACCTTCGCTTGTTAGTGGCGGACAGACGGACAGGCTGTGCGTGTTTTTCCCACACACAAAACAAACAGACTTGGGAACTTTTTGCATACGACAAACGCGTGTCGGCCGCTTCGTCTCGCCGGCCATAAATTTCAACCCCACGGATGTGCGTTGATGTTTAGCTACAATGGAACAGGGATACACAGGATAAACGGCCTAACAGCCAACCGACAACAAGCCGTAGCAGCCCGGTGAACCGGGACAACATTTGCCGGTTTAATTGGCCGTTGTGAGGACTTTAAAGTTGGCCGGTTGGCCCCATCGCGTGCCATTTGTATGGCTAAGCATGAAATTGCAATTTTCGAAATAAGCAAGCTCGGCAAATAAACCAGTGCGCCGGCAAAGAAGCAGCAAAATGGCAGCGGCAACCGAGAAACCTCATCAAAATGCTGGCAACGTCTGCGCAGCGTCGACCGCTTTTGTCATTTGTATGTGCAGAGGGGGCGTGGGTGTGTGTGTGTTGTGTCAGATTGTGGGTGCTGCGCAAACTTCAGTAATAAATTACAAAGTTGCCATTTTGTTTTCTTTTTCTCTTCCTTTCTTTTTATCTGCCATCGTCTGTGGCACTTTTGCTGCTTTTGTTTCGCTTTCGGCTTCCTTTGCTTTGTGCACTTTTTGTTTGCAAAATAATTTTGATTTATTTTCTGCACCCTCCCCCTCCCTGCGTACCGCCCCCCACTTCGCTCTGCTTAGCTTTTATCTGTGTGGGTCGTGAGCCATTCTCGTAGCATACTTTTTGGGGGTGGCTCGCCGCCACGTCGAGTTTATTTACACAAAGCTCTCCATTAAAAAAGCAGCAACGACCGCCATCGCGGCGGGTATTTATGTACATTTGTATTTATAATTACTGCACATGCGTATTACGTTGTGCCCTTTCGTCCACCCTCGCGTATACATAAATTTTCAAGTTGTTCGGGGGCTCGCATTGGGGGCGACATTATAATAAATTGTGCCGGGCCGGCAATACAAAATGGCGCAGCCTTAACCCAACCCCACTAACCGCTGCGGCTTCGTGTCTTTGTCTACTTGCAGGTGTGGTTCAAGAACCGCCGGGCCAAGTGGCGCAAACGGGAGCGCAACGCCATGAACGCAGCCGTGGCAGCCGCGGACTTCAAATCCGGCTTTGGCACACAATTCATGCAGCCTTTCGCCGATGATTCCTTGTACACCTCGTACCCCTACAACAACTGGACCAAAGTGCCGTCGCCGCTGGGCACCAAGCCCTTCCCTTGGCCGGTGAATCCGCTCGGCTCCATGGTGACCAGCAATCATCACCAGAACTCGGTCAACTGCTTCAACACCGGGGCCAGCGGCGTGGCCGTCAGCATGAACAACACCATGCTGCCCGGATCAATGGGCTCCACCCTGACCAACACGAATGTGGGCGCCGCCCCCTGCCCCTATACGACACCCGCTAATCCGTACATGTACCGCGCCGCGGCCGAGCCCTGCATGACCTCGAGCATGTCGAGCAGCATTGCCACCTTGCGCCTGAAGGCCAAGCAGCACACCACCGGCTTCACCAGCCCGTACTCGGCCCCCTCGCCCGTGTCCCGGTCGAACTCGGCCGGCCTGTCCGCCTGTCAGTACACCGGCGTCACCGATGTTGTCTGAGAAAACGCACTCGGTGCTCTGCTCAATCAGCACCAGCACCACTTGCAGCACTTCTCCGGTGGCGGCCAGCAAATCGGCCACAACGGCCTGCAGCATCATTTGGGCAATGCCGGCGGCGGCGGTGGCAGCAACAACAACGCTGGCAACAACACCGGCCTGCTGCTGGGGCACAACAACAATTTGCTGCTGGACCACTCGGATTTGGGGCTGGTCAGCACCGGCGGTGCTGGCGGCGGGGCCGATGACTCGGCCAACATCGATGACAGCAACAAATCACCGCTCAGCCATCGCCACGATGAGCTGGGCGGGTCTGGCGGCCTTATGGTCGGCAGGGCTGGCGGCGGCGGCGGCTCGAACGGCAACGACGAGGATGTGGACGAGGATGTAATCGATTGAGCGAAACGAGAGAACATTACGGAAAAATAAACCAAAAATATTTAACATTTTAAGCGAGCGTTGGCGACCCCCCGCCCCCTCCCTAACCAAATAGAAGCAGCTATAAATCCAATGAATAATTAACGGAATCGATTTGTTATTGCAAAACTGCGTAGATCAGCAAATTAGTGTAAGCGTACTTAATTTCTAGATGTCGATGTTTGTAACTGTCAATGTAAAAATGGGTAATCGGTCAAAGAGAAACAAAGCAAATAAAAAAGAAAACATTTTCGAAGAACAATAATTAATTTTAAATATTTAAAGAGCCGACTTCGCGTGCAGTTTTTAATTAGTTACAAATGAAAACAAAAGCCTAAGAATATTTTTCAATGTCTTTTTTTGAGATTTTCTAAAGTTCTGAGATCGCAGTTATTTTCAAAAGTAACCCGTAATTTTAAGTGTTTTGTAAATAAAAAACCAGCAGCTAATTAGAGCGATAGGCGGCCAATGTAATTTATAAGTGCACTCAAAGCTAAGGAACACAATCCAATTAATGAAATTAAAGTGACAAAAATAAAACCAGGACCCATGGAAATTTTGTGTTTTTTTTTTAGGTTCTTTGGTCCGTGGAGAGAGTAAGGAAAAATCGTATCAAGTGTAAAATTTATTGTAAACTTAAAGCTACAAATTACTAAATATCACCGAGCGTAGCCGTTTTTAAGGAGTTGTCTAGTCGTATAAACAAAAATCCCCATCAAGGAAACAAAACGTATAAAAAAATTAAAACTATATATACAAATGCAAGAATTATATAAATAATTGTAAACTTAATATTATTAGTTATAGAAATTGAATCAAAAACAAAACCAAAAAAAGAACAATAAAATTAATGGAAAAAAGATTTAATCCCCGGCTTGGTTATTTAATGGCCCATACTTCCCCCCATTGTGGTAATTGTAGGCCAAACAATAAATTAGCATCGCTCGGTCGGGCAAAAATAAATTACATTTGTAAATGCGGTCAACCGCAAATCAGCCAGGCAACTGACCCCCACCCGCTTCCACCGGCTGCGATAACAAATGAGTTTTCGAAAATGCAAAATTAAAAAATCAAATTGTAATTTATGCGCCCACTGTTCTTAATATGCCCGGCCGCCCCCAGTGTTTTAATTTTCAGCCAGCGACCACCTTTCGATTACTTTTAGTTGGTCGACTGCGGGGCCGGGTGGCTGGCAAAAGATCCATCCATCAATTTATTCATTACAATGAAATTATGTCGAATTTATATGCACCCCGCCGCTGGTCCCGGCCGTCAGCATCACCGTCACCGTCACCCCGTCCAGGCCGTGACATTTCCGTCCCTTCGGCCAGAGGGTGACTCGCCGGAGGGTGGCCGGCGGTGGCTCGCTCGCCAAGGACAGCGGCGGCAAGTAGGAAATCACCGCACAATAAAAATAATAATAAAAGGGACATGCTGTTTGTTGCGGCCACCCCGCCTATGCAAAATGCTTGGAGACACCAGGACCACCGCCCGCCCCCAGCGGAGGGTGGCAACGGCGACGGAGACCATCAAATTTGAATTTCATATGCCGGCCGGCCGGGCGGGCGCGGCACGTTCACTTGGCCCGGCTGATTGAAGGCAGCTAATAAAGTGGCAACCGTAATGGCGGTCCAGGGGCGGCCGGTCGCGTTGCCCCGCTGGGTTAAGCATCGTTTACCTCGGCTGGCGACCGTCCGCCCGCCCGGCTTGGCCGTCTGTTTGATTTATTTTATTCTTCCCGGCGCTGTTAATGTTTTAATAAGATTGATTTTATTGCGGCCGCTGTGGCGTTTCGGGCGTACGGCCGACGCGTCACCCCCCAAAGTCAAAGGGTTAATAAGCCTGAGGGTTGACCCGCCTGCTGTTTTACTGGCGGATCGAACAATTTGCATTTGATTGACAAAATACTTTGTGTGGGAGGAAATCCCGTCCTCATTCTTCTGCGTCGAGCCTGGGGAAGGAGTCGAGCAGATTTTTCTTGCCTGGGGTAATTAACTTTTTGGCGTAATTAATGCCGAGTCTAATTACTGTTAATCATGCTCAGTGGCAGCGGCAGACTGCGTACGTCTTGCCAGCCCCGAAATATATGAGCTCCAATTAAAATCGGCAACATTTCACCCGCTCCCAGCGGCCCCCAGCACGCACTTCGCGGCCGCCATCTTGGAATTTCCTTAAGACATTGCGTGCTGTCAGGGGCACAAAGGATGCCGGCACTCTGCGCTGGTTGGCTGGCTGGCTGGCGGCTGGAAGCCCAACATCATTCCCCGTCATTGCCTGTGTCAGTAGGCGGCAGCTCCGTCATTATTACCGCTCTTGTTTCTCGTCATCATCATCATCAGCATCGACGGCGTCGGCGGCGGCGTCTGCGCCCAGAGTCTTGCGGGGGAGGAGGGCGGCGTACTTGTCTTTCTTAACTCATTGCGTGGGGTAATAAATCTTCTGCCGCTCTTATCTGCCAGCCACGCACACTTGGGCTGTTCCTTCTCCGCCAGCGTTGGTCTGTCCGTCTGCCCAAGTGTCGGTCTGTTTCAACTGCTCTCGCGTCCGAGCGGCCTGCCTACGGAGAACGGGGCAAGAGCAAGTTAATAAATCGTTTAGCTTTTAAAACGCACTAAACGCTTGGTCCGCCCAACTCCGCGAATGGCTCTTTGCATTTGAATTAACCCCACAGAGCCCGGCTGTTGGCTTGGTATATCAATTTTCTAGCAGTTTTACAGCCGCCCTAATGCCCGTCCATTAAATCTTGAGGTCTCCTCGTGCAATAATCAACGGCAGCGGGGGCGGGGATGAGAGAATAAAACGACTTTTAATATTCCGACGCGTAAATGAAGACAATAATATGAAAATCTGAAGGAAGCCAGGGGATTCTCTAACCACATGTCCTTTTTATGGGCTCACACACAAGCGCACATAAAACATGACACCATTTTGTTGCGGGCAACGGTTTATTTATTTCAAATTTACTTTTGCCCATTTTATGATGGCAAATTTTGACCTAAAAATCATAAAAATTGTAATCAAAATGCGGCCTTCGCCGCCGGAAGCAGTTTACGGCAATAGCCTGTGGTCGGTCGCCAATGTATGCGTGTGTGTGTGTGTGTGTGTGTGAGGGGCTCTTCTAATATCGCCCTAAGCGCAAGGTCGGCCAGGAAGCTCAACGCTTATGGCCTTTTAATGGTGCGGCGCCGGAGCCGCTCGGCCGGCCGTTGTAACGGTTTTTGTGGCAAATAAAATGGCGGACATTAAAAGCATGTTACGAGCCAGAGGCGCACACAATTGCATTGGCCGAAGGCATCTTCATCGGCGGTCCTGCCAGGCTCCCGTGCTTGCCTTGGGGCCCTGCAAGGGCCTTCGTTTTGGGGAAAATAAAAAATCCATAAAAGTTGTTTTACGAGCTGCGCCCTCCTCGCCGCCCTGGCGAAATGAGATGGAGCTGGAATTGCAATAAAAATGGCGGCAAATAAAACTGACAATTTTGTCATAAACGAAGCAAAGGCGGGACTAGTGGGTGGCCAGGACGAAACAACAAAATGGCTAAATTTTAATTTACTTAAAAGGCATAAATAAAAATCATTAGAAGAGGCCAGTCAACGTCAAATGACTTGAAAGTAAAACCGAAAACCGACAGAGGACAGCCAGTTGCGGTGGCGGTGATTCCTCGAGGGTCCTGATTATTTCGGGTTTGTCATTTCAATCTGCGATATCCTTTGCGCTTATTTCACTACTCTCGCTCGTTTCACACCCAACTACAGTGGGGCCATTTAAACATTCGATTGAAGCAAATTACACACCCACAATTGTCTACAATTCGCCCCACTGTACTTACTTTTTGTCATTTAACTGTAAATGCGGCCCCGGCAACCCCCATTTGCGCGAGAGTCGGTGAGTGTGTGCGCGTATAGGCAGGGGACTGAGCGATGTTTGCGTAATGGCGGGCGTACCGCCGCCCTCCCCGGCACCCGTTGTCTTCTCTGTCAAGTAACTCGTATTGTCATTGTGCAAATAAAATATGTCACGACTCGCCCACTCCAGCGGCGCCCGTTCGACCGGCCCGCCCCTTGGGCTGTGCGGATTCCTGGGATTGCCAGGCAGAGCTTAGCCACCTTTCCGCCGCCCTTATTGGCGTTTTGGCAACCCAAACACGCCCTCCTGCCGTGTGTGTTTGTGTGTTTTTCTAACCTTTTGTTGTCTCTGGCACTCGCGGGCCGAGAGTATTGTCGGTTTTCTACTTTATAGAAAATCAGAATCGCTTTTAGATAAACTTAAATGAACGAGCCGAGCGTGCCCAGCACACAGTCCCCTCTGCACTTGATTCTGATTCGGGGAAGCCTCTTCGGAGGGTCGCAGGGCCACAAGAACCCAAACACTTCAGACCACGTCGCCTGCGCTCAGCTCTTGAGGTCTGTCACTCAGGTTCTCTGAAACTATCGAAATCTTACACTATTTCTTTGTGACTGCGTGTAGTTGTGGGGCTCTCGAGTTTCCAATCAACCAGTCGCCCTTTAAAAATCATAGTTCGTTCCTTCAGATATATAGAAACTTGTGAGGAAGCCAATTCAATCCATACATCTTCTGGATATCGTTTAATTCTCGCGCCTTCCAGCGATCTTTGGGCGCACGAAATGCATTGCATACTTCTCGGGGCTTCGCACAGCTTCTCTGGGGCGGCGGATCTGCTGTCCATTTGACGAACATTTCAGTTGGAATCTCCTCACCATTGCCTTGGAAACCTTTTGGTTTCTTTTTCGTCCTTGCAACTCGATTGGCTTCGGTGAACTAAACAAAGCCAGGCGAAATCCACGATTTCCGAGCTGCCAAATCCTTCTCAAAGCTGCAGTCAGGTGAAAAATAACAAAATATTTGTCATATATTTTTATATATAAATTGTTACGAAAAAATACAATGAAATATCCCGTGCCTGGGCGCCCGCCACTTGCGCTCCACAAATGCGGATCCAAACGAAGTGGTTGGTTGGTTGCTCCAACCAACGGGGTGGGGCGGTTGCCTGTAAAGAGATTGTCTCGCAGCAACCGCACAGAGAGATGTGCTGGTGGTGGTGGTGGCTGCTGTGCAATCGGCGAGTGCTTTTTGGCTAAATGCGAAATCGATTGGAAAACAATTTCCAATTTTTAAAGAATTATCGCCGCCATATTCGCGCGTGCTACACTAAATCACACATAAGCAACCTCTAAATCTGCTACCACACACACACACACACACATTCTCGTTCGTGTGTGTGTACGAACCTTTTCCTTTTTGCTTTGGCAATTTTTCCATTTCATTTTCTGCGCGGTTGGCGATGGCGAAATGGCTCACTGCCTGCGGCTGTGGGCCAACGGTGGCTGAGGACTTGGGTGGACCCCCCGCCTCCTTCCAGGTTATTGCACCTTTGCTCTGTTTGACTTTGGCGCCGGATTCGCCGGACCCCCCGCCGAATGTCACGCGGGGCGGCTGCTGGCAAAACTTCAAATTAACCGCAACTGTTTTTCCATATGAACCGTTTATTACTCATTTCGTTTTCCTTGCCACCCATTCCCCCGCCCCACTACCCACGATAATAGGATTCGCAGAGACAGCGGCCGCGTCCACAGGGACACGTGGAGTGGGCGCCGCCTCCGAGGAGCTCACAAGGTGCCAAATCGTAATTTACATGGATTTCGTTGAGATACCTAAAGAATTGAATTGAAAGCCAGAGCAAAGCTACCGCTAATGTATTGTAGATTATGCCAAATCCCAGAGTTTTTCTCGACCCTGACACGCATGAGCACGCCACGCATGTGTCTGTCTGTCCGTCTGTCCCACTGCCTGTTCACACAAAAGTGCAAATGGCGGCCGGCGAGAGGGTGGCCCGGCCGTCAGGCCATAGACACATGATGGTCGTAGTGGCGGCAGCTGCGGCTGAAGCGTCGGTACTTCTCGAAGCGCCTCTTCTGCAGGCTGCGGTTGACCTCGTAGCAGAGGCCCCAGAGCAGCAGGCCGCCCATAAAGATTATGATGAAGGCGGCGACCATGATGAGGGCCCAGTGGTAGTAGCAGGACGTCGTCACCGTGCGGGTCAGCCAGGAGTTCCAGTCGTCGGTGCAGTTCTCCAGCACGCAGATGCCCTGCTGGTTGCGCACGCAGCCCTTGGGGCAGCCGCCGTTGGCGGTTGAGGCGCCGCTGTCGGTATCCGCAGGATGCGTGCAGTTCACTCGGTAGGTGGGTCGCGGCGAGTGGGCCGCGCTCAGGGCCTCGGCCAGGAGCAGCGGCCAAACCGCCAGACGGAACATGGCCGAATTTGGTTTGATTAAAAGCGAATTTTTGGCGATTTGAATTTGAATTTTATGGCCGAAAACTTGTCGAAAGCTGTCACTTTGGAATGTTGTTCTCTTCTTTTCTTATAGACGACTTAGTTTAGCAGAGGTCACTGGTCATTGGTCTAGGGCTCTGAGAACTCCCGGTCCGTTGGTGTTGGTCCTTCGCTGACACTCAACAGGAGACTGGGCTGTGGCTGGGATTCCGCTTCAGATCTCTCAAGGCTTTCGCGCTCTTCTCTGTCTCGCATGCGGTGGGCCTCTTCTTGATCCTCGTAGGACACCAAGTAGCGGTTTCTGTACTTGGAGTGCGGGTTCGGGTAGAACGGTATGTTCGGCACATTAATGGGCGTGGCCATCGCCCTTTGATGCAGCTGATCCAGGCGCTTTTCACGCTCGCGATGCTTCACGTAGCAGTACACCAAATAACCCAAGGCAATTGTGAGCCAGCCCAGAAAGAGACCAATGAATATCAACTGGGGCCTTTCGTCCTCGAAGTGGTTCCTTAGCCTCTCCAAATAATCGCAGCCGTAGTTCATTCTCCTCGTCAACAAACACTAAACCGGCTCCCAGCTCACGGGGCGGTTTTTATATCGCCTCCTTATCGCCCAAGCCGAGACGGGGAAAATCCAAAACTTTAGGCCCAAGATAAGCACGGGCAGGCGCCTAGGGACTGGGGACCATAATAATAAATTTAATTGCTTTGAATTCGTGGATGCTGAACTGTTTCGAATGGAGCGTATCGGCGTTGGGCTCTCCGGAGACTGAGAATGTGCTTGGCATTGTGGATTTCAGATTTCGAATTCCCTAATGAACTTTGCGTATCGGCTTTTGATTTGGCCTCGATGGCACAAATGCCAAATGAGTTGCTAATAACAAAATCCGGCGGGCATGTTAAGTAAATCAGCATAACAAAGTGATTCTAATGTAATTCGTGATTTCGCATAATTATGAAGTTAATAATTAAAATTTCCGCACAAACCCGAAATGAAAACATTAAAATTTAATTGGCAACGCGCTCCACCGATTCCAACCAAGCAGCCCGCCACAGAGCAGCTCTCCACCGACGGGTAGGGGGCCGAGGGTGCCACACGGCACGTGGTTGGGGTCAGTTTCAGGTGCTTTTGGGACTTAGTTGCTGCGCCCCACGCCCCCGACACTCCCACGTCCGGCCTGGCAAATAACTAATGCGCAAATATTAGCAAATTCCGAATTGTAAACCTCGGCCCGCGGCCCCCGCCTCGCTCGACCTGTGGGCATATAAATTTCGAGGCACATGTGCGCCAATGAGCGATACTCGGCCGTCAATGTATTTGTAATAAGCAATCAATTATTATTATTGAATTTAGAGGAATGGACGCCGCGCGCCGGCCATCTGGGGAGGGGCGGCAGGTGGCGGGGTCGCTGGGTCGGTCCTACTAATGCGTCTAATGAGAATTTAAGCATTTGCACTGTATATGCCATTATGCCCGGGATTTACAGAGCGCAGACCGCCACATTACCTCACTTAGGCTCCCCTCACCAGGGTACAGTTGTGCACAGCACAGAAGAATGCATTCAACTGCAGCTTTGATGGCCTGATTAGGCGCTTTGCCCGCCAATTAGTTGGGGTCTGATTACACAGAATTCCCGATTGCAGTTCAATCAGGAATTCCATATATAAATGGTACTTCTATAATGTTAGCCATATTGGGAAGTTAGTAAAAATAATAGTTATTAAATTTCTAGAATTCATATACATTCCGATTCGGATTCAGAAGTGGCAAAGAAATCTGCAAACTTACGGAGTCTCTCTGGTTTCTGTTTGTTTTACTCAGTAAATTTTAAGTAATCAAATTAGAAATTATGGAAGAAACAAAATCAAGAGAGAATGAAAAATAAGCGACCTTTCTTTTCCACCGCCAAGAGTCTCTGCCGGCGCCAACAAGCTGAGCTTTCGTTCCAAAGATAAGGATCGCGGTGGAGTTGGACAGGATGGGCCAAAGTTGAAGATACGAAGCCGAGCCTCTTACGATTTTGATATATTTTTAGCTCTCCTTCAATTCCCGTTGACTGCAGTTCGGGTTGAATGTTTGGTGGACTTTGGGCCTCGCTTGAGTTGGGCATTCCGCATTTCTCTTTCGATTAATCGCTTCGGCCAAAGGTGGCATTATGTTAGCCGATAATTCAATTATTACCCGACAGTGGCTGCAACTGGCCTGCCACCTCCCAAGCCGCCCACAACGCTGGCTGTGGTAATGCAAATCTCGACCGCTTAGGCCGCCAGACGTGGTCACCGCTGCCGTTGCCATTTCGCTTATTAACTGCTAATTGTTCTAAACGGGGCGCAGGCAGGCAGTCGGGTAATTAGGACGTGAAATTGACAAAGCCGCTGCCAGTCGATGGGAAGTCAAGAAGAGCGGAAATTCCCGGTGACAGGCAGGAAAAAAGGAAAACAGAAAACTATTAAAAGGCAAACAAAGTTATATTTGCTGTCAGCGTCAACGGGTCAACGGGGACTGCACGAAATCCATATTGAAAATTGATTTAAATTTTTAATAGGCATTTTCTTTTGCCTGGCCAACCAACCGAATGCCCCTGTTGTCCGGACGTCCCCTATCGGCTCTCATTGTAGCCGTCAGCGGGCGGGACGGGGCGGGGGCATTTTGATAAAAATGCCAGGCACGCAACAATCGGAAAGGCTTACGAAGGCCTGCTGGCTGCCGCTTTCAGTGATATGAATATGAAGTGATGTGGGCGGGGGCGGGGGCAGGGGGCAGATATTGAAAAATGCAAACAATAACGAAATGCCAAATATGAAATGGCAATGGCAGTCGACTTGCAAGTGAATCGGAGCGAATATCGCGTAACTGTCAAATCTCATATTTTAATCTGTTTTGATTGCTGACTTTCGCCAGCGACAGCAGCAACAACAGCAACAACAACAAACTGCATTTCGTGCAGGGCGGAAAGGTGGAAAAGCGAGCGTTTTTGCTCCTGGTTTCATTTTGAGCGGAGCTCCCAAAGTAAAAGCAATAAAATCCGATTTTTACGACTGAGCGGGCGTGCCAAACGAAATTTGTTATTAAAAGATGACGCACGCAAGCCTGGAGCCCCCCTCAATCCCCTCTCTGCCCTCATGTCGTGTGGGGGGCTTTGCCAGTGACTTAAATGCACATAACCAGCGGGGGGAGGGGCGGCGGTCTCGTCTCCTTGAGATTGTCAACATATTAGCTTCAAATTGCCAAAGTTCTGCGACTTTTGTCGTCCCACACACACGCATGGGTGTGTGGCGGGTGTGTGTGTGAGCCGCCGTCGCCGCCATTGTTTAATGTGGTGTTGCCAACTATTTTGGCCCAAAGAGCTCACACGGGCTGGCCCGGGACGGCCAGAGCCGCCGGGTGATTTGCTTGCTTAGCTTAACTTGGCCCACCAAGTCTCCCTCTCACTCTCTCTTTCTTGCTCTCCGTTTGGCCATCGGCGGGCCGACGCCTCGGCAAGTTGGTAACGCTGCGTTTTCTCCTCGGTTGACATTCGTAAAATCTCCGAAATCCCGAAGGTCGTTGCCAGGGATTTTCTTAGATTTTCCTAGATTTAAATGAATTAGTTGCGTGGACGATTGATTTTTTGACCTTTTTCTTCCCTCTGTGTGTGTTTGCCTGCGTGTGTGTGCGTTGGCCAGGTTTTCTTTTTGGCTAATTAGCCGGCCCCAGGCCACCGCCGCCAACTAAGTCCACCGCCGCCCCTGGGACGCCGTTTTAAGCCTTACAAATGCACTGAGCGCTCCTCGTGGGCCAATGCATTTCCATTAGCCGCTGCAGTGACAGTCGCTGCGATGGATGGCCTAATGCCCGGCCAGAGGGGGCGCCCGGGGGAAGCCGGGTCCTGGCCACAAATGAGTACAAATATCAGCAGCCGAGCAGATGAAATAAATTGCCAAAGGCAGGGGCAGTGCAAAAAAAGAGAAGAAAAATCTCCATTGCATTTTCCAAGTAATTAAAATATGAGGCAGGCCTGGGACCGCGGCCTGCGCCGGACGGACGGCCGGGCAGCCCATAAAATATGCCCAAGTCAGGCTGGCGGGCAGGCAAACATCAAAATGAACGGTCGCCGGGTTGGCCGGCAGCTTAAAAAAGCATCAAATTTCATATTCAAAATGGCACTTTACATGTTGGGCATAATTTATAAATGCGCACGTTGCACACTCACTGGGATGAGGAGGCTGTGGTCCCCCGGTTGGTGGCACAATGCGGCTGCCATATTTTGTGGCAGGCAAAGTGCCGGCCATCGATGTCATTCGGGCCACCGGCGAACACGCCACAAAGGTGCATGGATGGGGCATTTAATGGCCAGCACCCCGCCCCGGGTCCGTGTTGTTGAAAGGATTGCCGGGTGCGTTGAGAGGCGCCTCCTGCCGGTCGCGCCTACCACAACCAACACCGGCCGCTGGGTCCCCGTTGATTGGCTGTTATTTTTGGTGTTGACGCCAACAGCAGCCCCGTGTCCGTCCGGATCCTGGGCCTGGGGTCCGGGCTGCCCGGTCGCTGGGCTTTGCTCTGCTGAAATTTGCATATCAAAAACTCACACACACTCCGTCGTGGAGCAGCCTGGCATTGTCCTGGCCGTTGGCCGCCGCAAATGGCCAGGCTGACAAAGATGCCCGGAGGCTGATCCCCCGGCCCACGGCTTGCATGGCTGGCAGTGCGCCTGGACGGATCCGGATCCGGATCCTGTGCTCTATGAATTTATGAACATAATATAAATTTATTTTTGCAACTTTTCATGTTTTTGTTTGGCCGAAAATCTGCATGTGCGCTCCGTCGCCGGCCATCCTCGGCCGGTTCGGCGCACACACACGGGCACAAAGGACTCTGAGACTGGGCTGGGTGGGGGAACAGGCTGTGGGGGTTGCATTTTCGGTGTCCTCTCCGGGCACGTTCAGCTTTATTTATGCGTATGCAGAATACTTAATGAAAATTTAAATGTAAAAGTTACTGGCTTGTCCTGCAGGCATTGCACGAAGGGCAGGACAACAGCAAAAAAGCGAGGTGGGTGTGCGTGTGTGTGGGGGATAAGTTTGTGATGAAAAACAGGTGCCTCCCCTGGGCAAATCGTGAGGAGATTAAGCAACAAAGTTACCCATCAGCTGAGTAAAAACTCAGGCAAAGATTGAAATGAAAGTGGGCGGTTCATTGGGGCTCTCGGCAAATAACTGTGAGCATCCTTTTAGCAAGGGCCAAAAAACGAAACAACAGGAAGACAAAATCATCCAAAGCATTAAGGAACATCGTTGGGACTCTCAGCTCCAAGTGGAAGCAGGGGAAACAAAATTTTCACGGACCAAAACTTACTATAAGAAATTAATGCTCGTTCAATAAAAGCCTTGTAGATTCGTCTTATGAAGTCGCCACATTTGTAAAGAAATCTTTGTGAATGTTTAAAACCTTTAATACATTTAGGGAAACTTTTCCTTATTTAATTTACAGAACAATTCTTTTCCTCAGCCATTTTTAAGAGTTTCTTTTACTAGATTCGTCGAATTCTCAGGATCTCAGGAGACTGATAACTACGGAATCCAAATACTTTTCTCTTCAACCCAAAGTTCTTTCCTTTCCGATTGCTTTGAGTTCTTCTGATTCGGAAATGAAAAATCCTTTAAGTTCCTGCGCTTTCTCGCCTGGCCGCCTTTCGTTTTTACGGCTGCCAAAAGCGAACGCGTTCTCCATTCGCCTTTTAAAAATGCAAGGATTCCCTGGCCGAGCCGAGATCGCCTAAGCTCTTGAGTCCTGGCCGAGCCACAGATTCGGATTCCGATTCGGTTTATTATGCAAATACAAGCACCGCAGAGGGGGCGGCCGAGGACATTTCGCCTACTCCTTTTAATGTGATTGGCCCCTCCCCGCCCCCCGACCCCAGCCGGCCAATGTGACCCATTCGATTTAGATGCAAATTCATCATGTTTACCCTGCATTAAGCGCAGCCAAGCCGAGGGAACAATAAAGACAACTGACCACTGGCCAGGGAGTTAGGGGAGGGGGCGCGGCAGGGATCTGAGGACATTTCCAAATTGAAATGCTGTGTCGTTTTGCATGCATAATGTAAGCAGTCGTTGTGATCGGAGGGGGCGCGGGTGGCGGGCAAATTAGAATTTTTAATGCTCATAAAAACGAAAAAGTTTAATCGAAATTCCAAGCCCCGAGTGTGTGGCAAACAAGAAGCAAATAAATAACTCAAAAATCCAATTGCCATAAATAAAAAATCCTGGCGCAGCGCCGCTGAAGCAAAACTTTTTTTGGCCCCCCTCAAGGAAGCAGAGGCAGGCGCTACAGAGGGGGGAGGGGGGAGCCTCTAACTCTATCAAATGATGTACAAGTTAACACATTTGCCGTATAAATCTTGTTGAAAAAGTCGAAACCAAACCGCACGGCGGCCAACAATTCTCGCAAGTCGAGTTATTCAAAAATCGCTTCTAAATTGGCTGCCGCCCGGCGGCCGTGTCCGTCCGTGGGCCTGTCCAGATGTCCTGGCTCCTCTGTTGTTCTATTCCATGTTTTGCAGTTTTTGTTTTGTTGCTTTTTTGGGTAGATTTTCAGCACATTTATCTTGGGTCCTGGCTTATGGGCAAAGTTATGAAATATGCGCACGAGTGCCGCACAAATTGTCGAGGGCGGGGTGGGGCACGAGGCAGGGGGCAAGGGGCGGGGGTTGGGTTAAGGCGCCATCAACAAATCACTGGCAACTGCTAGCCGCTCGCTCACATGATGTGCAAATCGAGGCGCTCCCCCCTCGAAGAAGAGAATAAAACCCAACGACAACTTTAAAGACTCCCGGAAAAACGGCTGGCGAAATGTTGATAAGAAAGGCGAGAGGAGTCCTTCGGCCACGCACATGTGCAGAGGCGTCTGTGTGTGTGTAAAAATTAAATAAAATAAAATTAAATGTATATAAAATTGGGTTAATGCGGCTCCCCCGCCTCCCCCCGCCGGGCCTTTTATTTTATTGTTATGTAGATGAGCCGGCGCCCCAGGCAGCCAAAAAAACGCACTGTCACGCAGCCCCCCTCCCTGCTCCCCTTCGCAGACTTAAACAGGACTTATGGTTATCTGCGCATTTTATGGATATTGCGCTGGCTGAACCGGCGAACTGGCGAACTGGCAAACTGGCGCACTGGCAAATCGGCCGGGCCGCCCTCCTTCTTGCCAGCCAAGAACGGGGCAACTGAGAGAATAAATGAAGTTACTTGCCGCCATATGTTGGCTAAATGTGCGTATGTAAATGTCAAGATTTGTGCCCCATTTAATTTGAGGGACAGACAGGGGGCCGGCGAATTGTCGGTTGTGGCCCAATAAATTCCTTGTTCTCTCTATTAAAATCCAATAAAAACTCCAAATCGAATTATGAACTCGCCTCGTTCGGTCGGCTGCCACCAGCAAAACCAAAAAAAAGACAACAAAACTTGAATTTTCAGTGCTTAAAATAAAAATTACAAGAACCAACCCCTCGCTGCATGCGCGTGTGTGTGTGCGTGTGTTGTTGCCTGGCTAAGCCCACTTAAGCCCCGCGTCCATGTTGCAGTTGCAGTTGGGAAAATGAAACATAAAAATTGTTCGGCTAAAACTAGAAAACCGACTCCAGACTCCGGGCCGGGCAGGGCCGCCAGCACGAGACACGATCCGTAGCGCTGCCATTTGTCGCTCCACTAAGCCCACTTAAGCCCTAAAAAACAGCAGAACTCTGGCGGTGCCGTCGCCGTCTCCGGCGAGGGGTGTGCCCGGCAAAGGGAAACTCCGCCGGCGTCGGCCCATTTTGGCTGTTCGATTTGACTTATGGGTTCATTTGCTCGCGCATTCTATTTATGGAGTGCCTGAAAGAGGGACGGGGGAATCTGGTGCTCATCAGCATCATCATCAGCCGATTGCACTGGGAAGTGGGAGCATCTTTGGCTGGCAGGTTGGACTGGCTAATTGGTGGCAATTTCACAGCCTGCCGGGCAAGACGCGTGGCAGCAGCCGCCCCCCGCCTTGGTCCTGCTCTCGGCCGGACATGCTCGATTGTTTCATATGAAATATGAGACAATTTTCGAATACCGACAGTTGAGTTCGGTTCGGTTCGGGGTTTTTTTCAATTTGAAAACGAAATCGAAGCGTGACGCGTCGCGGGGCAAATTGCTGCGCTGAAGTGGCTCATTACGTCACTGAGTTGTGGGGGTCCAGGCGGCCAGCGGTGGGCGAATGTAATTGGAAAAGGAAGTGGAAGTGGATGTGATTTCCTAGCCTAATCCCCGCCCAGGACAGCTGGGGCGGGGGAGCGTCTTGAATATTCAAATTTTCTTCATATTTTTTCCAGGGGCGCGAAGGCATTGAATTTCCTATTTGTTTATGGTTGGCTGTTTGCACACAAACACAAAGTTCCGCTTCACTGATCCAAGACGTGACGAGCCACGGATCCTCGGATCCTCGAAAGGTCCCCGATGAACGAGCCCTGCTCCTTTCATTAAAAGTCCATTGCCGACGCCACTTTGTCGAACGATTTCAACCCCAACGAGGCCAACTGCCTGCCAGCAGCACAGCCCCCTCGGCAAGCAAGTGAGCCACCCTCCCCCAAGAGGAATGGGCCCGGCCCCTCTCCACCCCTTTAATTATGATTCAGTGCACACAAAGTTTTGTTGCGTGGCTGTGGTTGTTGTTGTTGGGGGAGTGTTGGTGCTGGTGTTGTTGTCCTTTGTGCTAACTTTTCAATTCCTAATTATAATTAGAGAATCGGTTGTGTTCATAAATATTAAAAAGGGTCGCTCAGTCGTTCGGTTGCTGGGTTCTTTGGTCGTTCCATCGTCCTTCCCGTCGCTTTCCTGGGACGCCTGACGCTGCTGCTGCTGCTGCCAACGACATTGCATGAATAATTAACTCAAGTCGTTTTCGTGGGCTCCACTTACTTGGCCCCCTCTGTCCGCTCTCACCGTTGGTTGGCCTCCACCTACGGCCCGCCCGTGTTGGGGTTTGTTTGCGCTTGTACGCCATTCTGTTTGGCGAAAGACAAACGCTTTCATGTAACAGCAACAACAAAAACCAGTAAAGCCTTAACGAACAAGCCAGCCCAACTGCCATATACTCTGCACCTTCGGCTTATTTCCAGTTCGATTTTTGGATAAACTATTGCAAGTGCAACAAAAACAATCACACCAACAACAACACGACGTAAGATTACAAGAACAACAACAAATACAACAACAAATACAACAATACGAAATTTGCGAAAATCTTAAGAAAGAAACAGGGTTGGCTTTATTAACTACAATAGAAAGTTTCTTTTTATCAATTATGCAACGATAATAACAACAACAATAAGTAAAACTATTAGTTTTTGCCGTAAATAAATATTTAAATTTTAAAACCCACAACAAATGGCGGGCATCAGCTGTTGGTGTTTGCGGAAGCGAGACGGCGAGGTAAGAAACAGACATGCCAACCCGATCAGAGTCGGTGCTGCCAATCTGACTAATTAGTAAAGACACAAACCATTTCACATAACAATAAGTTGGCAGGCTGACGGCCCGCGCATTGGCGGGCTTTTGAAAAAGGTAAACAATGTTTGAAAATACAAAAATTTTATTGAAATTGATGTGGTTGCTGATTTTCTGTTTTCAAAATTAGTATTAGGACATTTTTTACCTCTTAGGAATAAGCCTCCCCTTCACTTGTGGCGATTGCGGGCCAATTTTAATTGTTAACGGCGTTCGGCACCTATTGCTTTATTGTTGCTTAATAAATGAATTTTCTTGTTGTTGTTCATGTTAATTTATATTGATTTGTTATTATTATTTTAAGGCTCACAGATGTTTAAGTTTCTGTGCTGTAAAATTACCGAAGTTCCTTTAATATTCAAATAAAAACATCGCTGTTCAAATGTGAACGAATTGGGCGCGTCATTTTGTAG
>JBAMCP010000266.1:0-68738 GCA_037075105.1 Lissocephala sabroskyi
AGGTAACTTTGGGGGGTCTACGACGTCTCCTTCTCTATGTTACATACTTTTGCACAAACACATTATACCCTTGTACCACAGGTACAGGGTATAAAAAAAACCTCATATGGCGCTGCAGTCTAAATTTGTTTATAAAAGGGGTGGCCGACTTACTTAGTATAAAAAAGTACCCCAACACCGATATTTAATCAAACACAGCATTTTCAATTTAAATTCACTTTATATATCTTTGCCTGTTCATATGCAACTTCTTTTTCAACTGACCAGAAGAGAAGTCAGAGCAGACAAACACATCCTATGCGCAGGTCCAGTCTTCTTAGTTCTCCAATGATGCAATTCGCTGCGTATGTATTTCATAGTTTTGCAATGAACAAAAGCAACAATGAGTCAAAGCTTTAATTAATGTATAACACTAAGAACAATAACAACAAAAGAAGGAGGTGTTCTACCATAAAAGCCTTCTACTATTTAATGTAAGATTTCTAAAGCAATCGAATAATAATTCAATCCAAGGGCTAGGCCAGCTCCTAATGGAGCTCACCTTTTCTTATCCTTTCTGTTATTGTTACTCCTCTGCGTTTTAATGTTCCGGAAATTGCCAAGGCAATATAACGTATATCCATATATCTTAAAATGCTTTGTGTGCTTAGAAATGACCTATACACCCAAAAACTGCTGAGCCGATTTACCCCAAATTTTGGCACAACATATGTTGAGACTCTCTTCATGTTGTTTTATACTTTTTATATTTATGGCATATCCAGGTTTTCTAATATTTTAGTTTATTTTGCGTTTCTCTTTGAATTAAAATTTAAATTTTAAAAAAGAAGTTTTTCCTAACATCACACTCATTTAATTTGAAAATAGGGGTGCCCATTATAATATTACGGAATATCAATCAGCCGAAACTCTGCAACGGCACGCGACTCGCATTCCAAAAATTATGAGCAACGTGGTCGAATCAACGATCCTAACTAGTCCTTTTGAAGGCGAAGATGTCCTCATTCCTACGATTCCTATGATCCCCACTGATATACCATTTCAATTCTAGAGATTGCAGTTTCCCATTCGCTTGGCTTTCGCAATGACAATTAATAAAGCTCAAGGTCAAACTTTAGAATTGTGTGGACTAGATTTGGATTCAGATTGTTTTTCACACGGGCGTGTTGCGTGTTTCCGTGTTGGAAAACCAGGGAGTCTATATATTTACGCGACAATGGGGAAACGAAAAATATAGTATATTTCCCAAGTATTACAGACTTAAAAGTAATCGAAAACTATTATTTTGTGATACCTTTTCCTTATGCGTGCAACCACTAACAGCCACAGCGAAACGTGGCAGGGTACAGCTAGTTTTGAAAATAAACTTTTAATATTTTAACTTGGAGTAATCATTATGTATATGTCGTTTTTGGAGGGTATACAATTGGATTCTTGCAGAAAGATATTTCACAAATTATTGTATTCTCGTATCAAGCTAATACGTATTAAAGATTTTGAAATGATTAGAACTCAGTTTTGGTGAAAACTTAAATAATTTTCGCCCTTCGAGTTTTTGCAGGAATATTTACATACTAATATTTGTTTGTCTTTGTATTTTTTATCGCTCCCGTTCGGCAGCTGATGGCGCGACGTTTTCGGTTAATTATAACGGTTGCTTCAAATCCGATTCCTCTGACTTATCGCAGATCGCATTGCCTTTTCGTTGCAGAGCTGATTTTTGTATGGACTATAGGCCCATGGAAATAGTTATAGAGGTTCTGGAACTTTCCCTGTTCCTTATCCTTGTCGCTTAGGAAGAGCTGTCAAGTGGAGAATGCTCCCAGTATGAAATACGTACACATCACAGGAACACAGACTTCACACGGATAGGAACGTATACGTAGAAGGAGACACACACCACTACACACACACACTATACACTAACCATGTCTAAAGAGGCAATACTTGGACGGCGCAAGGGTACCAACCGGTCTGCAGAAATCGCTGCTCATAAGAGTGGGTGCCGCCATAGAAGAAAGAGTATTCGGTTGAATAACTGAGGTCTTTACAGATTTTGCCACTGTGCGAACGGCTCAAGTCGAGTGCACTCTGCTGGTCCTGAAGCAGGCTATAGATCGTTGCAAAATCGCCCTAATACTGCCCCAGCTCCTTAAGAACCCTCGGCTTCTAAAGGCCACTGTGACTGGGACCCAATTCGAAAAGGGCATTCCGATTTTTGAGAAGTTCCTAGCACGATGCGTGTTTAAGGCCCATCCATTGGAGGATAACGATGTTATACGTATGGTAGACTACTTTTCGCGTCATTATATGATGCAGCGTTTGTTCCCGCATATGACAAAAAATTTCACTCGCGATGAAAAAAAAATTATTCACTTCTTTGAAATGCTGTCCAAATCGGCAATTATTCATATGAAGCCCACAGCCTCGGAAGAGCTCGAGAAGGAACGGAGCTTGCTAAACTCATACACCGAGCGGGAAGTGCTGAAGAGGCAAGTGGATGATTTGAAACGACGATTGGACGAACGAGTGGTGATTCAAAGGTGGAAATGGGCAGTCGAGCAAGTCACCATACGTCACTGGGAGAACGATATTAATCAGAGAACCAAAAGGACTCAAATGCAAATCGATCTCGAGCTGTAAGTAGGACGAACGAATTGCCCAAATTCCCCAGTCTCTATGCTTCCACAGGTCCAAGTGCAATCGAGTCATACAACAGAAAACGGCTCAATATAAGGACGCTGTAAAAATAGCCGAAGAGCAATTAGAAAGCCTTCGCGAGAACTATAAGAAAATGATTATACGATCCAATATCGAGGAACGCAACGCACGGGACGAAAAGTTTGTAGATTTAAGACTTTTTCGGGTTCCAACTTTGTCAGGGTGTTTTTTGTGTTCCTTCACAGAAACAAATTGTTGCTCCAGCTTCAGGGATTGGTAAAGAAATATGACCAGAACATTGGGGAAAAGCAGAAAGAGTATTTGGAATTGCACGCCGTTTATCTGGAGGAGAAAAAGGCCCTCGACAGGTTTATGGTACACTACCGAAGGGAAGAGGCCATCTACAGAGAGATTGTGCTGAAGCGTGAGGCGGAACTCCAACGGCAACGGGAGCGTGCAACTTTGCTCTTCACCATGAACCGGGCCGCCAAGAAAATCCAACGCTACTGGCGCAAATGGCGCAAAGACCTGGCCAAGCGGGCCAAGCAGCAAAGAAAGTCCAAAAAGAATAAGTATTAAGCCCCAACATCTACACAGACACCGAAAACACTCTCTACAAAATAAAAAGATCAATGCAAATTCTCCTAGTGTTTTTCTCAATAGCAGCTTCACTACGATCAGGACAATCGAACATGCATTGACTTTGCTTACAGAAACAATTCAGCCCTGTATATTAAACATATCCCCAGCACACGCCTATAAAAAAACACAACCATGTCGATGAAAAGTGTAGACCGCAGACAGCTTTCAATAATATCAGCGTTCTCCCGTAAGATTAGCTATGGTAGGCCGACAGAAGAGGAACATAGTCGTCCAAGCAGCCACAAAGATATCCATGACTTCAAGCCCAAGAAGACGTACAGAGCTACGCAAGTGAGCACTCAGTTTCGTAAGTAATCAAACTCCGTCAAAAATAAAAAGAAAGAGCCTCAAGAAATCCCTTTAGAGTTGATGACTCGTTTGGCTCAGATCCAATGCGTGACGCGTGAACTGAAACTGGCCACGCAGAAGGTGAAGATGTCGTTGATGTTGCCGTATTTGCTGCTCAACCCGAACGAGGTGCGGGAGGTGGTCGCCGGAACGAGGTTCATGGAGGTCACTGGTCTTATCACCAAGCTGGTGAAAGAATGGGATCGAGTGGTCTACACAAACGACTTTACCATAATCGACCCACGAATACTACGCGTATTTGACTATTGCCTAGTCAACTGCGAGATGCACGCTCTGTTTCCCCACCATAAGAAATACACTCGGGACGATTACAAGATCCTTAAAGCCTTCGACATGATCGCTGAAGTAGCCGAATACCATTTGCATCGTACCGCCGAACAGGAGATCACCAAGGAACGCGAGCTCTTTCCCGTTATGAGAGAACAACGAATCATCAGGAATGCTTTAACTGACCTCGAGCAGAAGCTGCGGAAAGCACGGAGTGGGCAACACTGGAGGAAGGCTGTCCAAGGCGTCATTATGATGAAGGCTGGCCAAGACGCCTTGATTAGACAGAACAAGGAATCCCGCGAGTTCGATTTGCTCATGTAAGCCTTTGTCCCCAACCGTATGAATCGACCACCAAATCTATACTTTCAACTTCACAGGAAGAATATCAAGCTTAACTCAGTCCTTCGACGGAAGGTCTACGCCGAAAAGGAGTCGGAATTGACTGAAGAACTGGAGAAGGTCCGGGAAGCTTACAAAAAGAGCAATCGCACTAACCAAATTGAGCTCATCAATGGTCGCAACGAAAAGTAAGCCTTGGTGCTCAAAGCCTATCCAGCTAATCAATCCATTGTTTCAACTAGGAACAAGGTCTTGTTGCAGCTGGAGGGACTCTTAAAAAAATACGACAAGGCCATGGGCGAGAAGGCCATGGAGCTAATGCAGGTGACCGAGCAGTACAAGGAGGCCAAAAAGGAGCTGGACGCCTTCATGGTTCACTACCGCAGGGAGGAGCGCATTTACAATCAAATAGTGGTCACCTACGAGGAGCAGAAGCGCCGCGAACGTGAGCGAAGGATTGTGATATTTATGGTAAACAGAGCGGCTTCCAAGATACAGCGCTACTGGCGCAAATGGAAAAAGGACCGCCGCAAGAGGGACCGAATGTTTGCCAAAGACAAGAAGAAAAAGAAGAAATGAGTTTACGTTTTCGCACGTAGGTTCAAAGGTCATTTTGATACTATTGCTACACTTATTTCAACTTTAATAAAAAGACAAAAAACTTCCCCAAGTTATCCTTGATGGGTTGACATCTGGGCACGCAAATCAATAATCGTTGGGCTTGCCTCGCGTCCCATCATCCTGCTGACTTTGTTCCTTTCGCGCATCATTTGCATAGGAAATTCATTATTTTTTCCGCTCGAACTGGCGTGGAGAGGGAAACAATCAAGCTAGACAAATTTTGCGGCTCATGGCGATCGATCGAAATGCTTACACTTTTCGTTTTTTGTGGCTCTTTCCGCATTTGTTGATTTAAGCCACGAAATTTGCTTATCATCAGTCCTCTCGTTTCTCTTTGCGTCGGAGTCTGGGGGCATTCTATGGATTTTCTACTTGTCATTTCACTTGGGCCGTCCTCATAGGAAGCCAGGTAGACAGTCGGACAGACGCACACCTAGCCACTTTAAGCTGTCAGTTGCGCATTGTAATCGGCGTCTGACCCGCATTAATTATACGTTACTGACATGTGATATTCACACATGCCACACTCGCATTCATAGCCCTCCGACCGACCAACCGACCACTTCCAGTCCACCTCAGTCTTGGCGAACCACTTCAGTCTACGTTGCTCTTGAGGCTGCTGCTGCTCTTTAATCGATATACTTATTTTCCTATCCGACAGCCCGTTTGAATGCTAGGCGGCGGCAGCGAAATTGAGCCAAATAGGACTGAGAAGCTTTGCCAGCCGAAGCACTTCACCCCGGCCTAGAGGCTGACTGCCATTCATTGTCTTCACTTGCTGGCTAACGATTTTTCTTTCTGACATGGACCCCAGACTTTTGTATTATTGTTTCGACTCGCGCCCGCCTACCACTTCTGCCGGCGATTCCCATTTCGTTCGGTTCGGCCGTGAAAATCGAAAGTCGGTTCACACCTCGCATGGGGCATCGTTCACCTCTTTGCCGGTTGTGTAAATAAGAGGGAATCATCTTCCCTGGGCTCTTCACGCACTTCACAAATGTGGGTTAAGTTGAAAACTAAACACTTGGAAGAAAATCCATTCCAAATAAATCTAACTTCGGAATGCTCGGCCCGCTCATAAAAGTACTCTGAGCATTTTAGTTTGTTATTTATTTATTTATTATTTATTTGCTTAATTGGATTGGTACAACTGGAATAAATGGAATAACTATTTTTTAATCATTTTTAAATGTAAAAAATTGCGTTGAGTTTAATAATATCTACGTTTTATTACTACTTTTAAATTCTCTAAAAGAAAAGTATATTTTGGCTTAGATTGGTAAAAATAAATATTAGATTCTTAAGAACTTTCGATTCTTTTTAAGCGTTCCAGCATTTGATGCCTAACACAACGTTGAAAATTCTTTCGACTTTGTTGGATGATCGATTCTGATTCAATTGAAATTAACTTCATTAACCGACGTTCTCACGTTGCCGATCAGTTGGATTGCACAAAGGAATGCCAACCGAAATCAGAACCCCATCAGTCGATTACGCTAATCTCAGCTGAAATGCTATGCAAAGCTGATAAACTGAGGATGGAAAGAAGGAGGAAAATTGAGTGTTACTGGCGGTGGGGAGGGCACAAAAACAAAAGCAGAACGCTAGCATTTCCTGAAGTCGAACAAACCAGCCAACCACCGACCGACCAGCGAATCCTTCGACTTTAACATTCAACATTTTTAGCATTTCACAGCAATTTTCCAACATTTTCCGCTGACTACTAAAGTCATTATATTTGCCAGGGAACGTCGACACACAAAAGCAGCTACGCTTCTGCCCTCCCACCAACCAACCGGCCGGCGAAGGCTAGCATAGTTGGATGGTTGGCCGGTTGGGCGGATTGGGCTGGTTCAGTGCCCACAATCAGATGAACGTCAGTCGAAGTGGGTACGTCAGTGGGTCCGCCAGTCAATGAAGCAAGGTGAGTTCCCGGCGAGGCGTGGCCAGGACAGGCACACCGAAAGCGAATCGGAAGTGGGGCAAGCGCCAGCTCCTTGCTGCTTCGTTTTGTCGTTCAGTAGGTAAGTAATCTCATTATAATAATGGGAACAATTGATTTCTGTCTGACTACATCGTCGTCGACGTCGGAAAGCGTTTGCCGGGGCACTGGCGACGCTGGCAAGGACTTCTTCTGGAAGCTAACTGCCAACCGAGCCATCAAACCAGTCAAGGAGCAACCGTTCCGCAGACAAACCCGTCGGGCGGCCCATCGTCCGCACCGTCCGACCATAGTCAATAAATGTACAACGAAGCATGCAGAAGGCTGTTTCCGGCCATAGACAGCACTCAATCATTGCTTGGCAGGGTCCTTCGGTGTATGCAAGCGACCGCCCCGTCTCTTGGCGCACAGTGGAGTCATCAGAAACCTCCGCTTAACGTGAGCAGTTGTGGCAGAAATTGGTCCCACTGTGCGACCGACTTGGCTGCTGGCTTCGATGATTCTATGGTGGCGCCGCTGATGAAATTATAATCAAGGGAATATATAATTTCTTTCACCGGTTGAGTCCTGCCACCTCGCTCAGTATTCCGCGCGCTAGACAAACAAACAAAACCATAAAAGCCTTCAGTACCGGTGTCCCCTTCACTCTCAATGATATGATAATTTGCTTTTGTTTTCTTGACGAGCAAACTTGAGAGAGTTGGCCAGTGGACGGGTGCTCCAAAGAAGCCGTGTGAGGGGAAAATCTCTTTATCGATTGCTGTCGGCCAACCCGACGGAATGGCTTAGCGGGCTGGCATTCAAATTCAAATTTATCTTGTTTAGCAATTTCCACACTCAAAAGTGACATTCGGATGCAAAGTCAAAGACCGAAATCGACCGCATAATGCGCAACAATTAAATTACAATAAATCATCCTCGGAACGCGCACTCGTCAGCGTAATTAATCATTCCCTTCTTTTGGCGCGGTCGCTGCTTTCTGTTTCTGTTTTTCGGTCTCTGCTTTTACCACTTTCTTTGGATTTTCTTTCGCCCGCCCTACCCCTCCGAATCCACCTATGTAAGTTTTTTTCCCCTGTGTGTTGGGAAACGGTAGTTGGACGCTAATTAATACCTCATTTCTATTAGCTTTGTGTTTGTGTTGTACGAGTTGCTCAAAGTGTTGTCGCTGCTGTGGTTGTTGTTGTGGTGTTGTTTCTTGGGTCTTCCTTTGGTGCTTTGATTTTGTGGTTCACCAGTTCGGCGGTAACCATTTTGCTTTTAATTTCGTTTTGATTTGTTTGAATTCGGCATTCCCCATTTAATTGCAAATTCCAGCGCAACGAAAAGCTGATCCGGAAGGGGCAGCAATGACCACTGACATCGTTGGAGAGTCAACCAAATGCTCAACAAATATTTGAATACAGTGCCTAAATGCAGTTTGATTAGGTATACTACGCAAAAGCATATCTCCAAGAGATGAAAAAGAGAATCAAAAGCGAAATCGTGGGTTCATATGGATAAGTGGATTGGAACCAGTGGAGCCCATGAAAACAGTTGGGAATTCTGAAAATACTCCAAGTCTGGTAGAGTCTTCCATTAGGAGCAAAGTCCAAAAGTGCTTAGTGCCGGCCGCTCGTTCAGTCTCAAAGAGATTAAATAATATGAGTTTTTCAATGGAAAGTAAATATCGAAGGGATGGAGCACGCTGGAGGTTAAAACTGAAGCGCGGGTCGTTCCAGCATTCCCGGCCACCCTTCATTGGTTCGTCGTCTGCTTTGATTTCTTTTCTTTGCGTATTTGTTTGATTTAATTTCGAGTTTTCCTCTTCTATTGCAAGAAAATAAAATCAAATAGACGGGGCGGTGGAGTGGGCAGACGGGGGGACTTCATTGTGTTTTCTGTTGCCAGCTGCTCATTAAAAATGTATATTTCAATCAAAGTTGGCTGGTCCGCCGCCGAATCGCGATGACGGCGACGCTGCGCCCTCCCCCCTGCCACAACCACCCAACGGGGTGAGCATTCCCCGTACTCTGCAGTCGATCCGGAGTAACAAACTTAAGGCTCCGCCCGCATTTCTACCACACACACAGCACCCCCACCCGCCCAGACAAATTAGCCCGGAATGCTTTGTACTTCGGATGCGCCTTGTAATTACGCCAATCGTGTGCAATGCCCAACTCTCAGGGCCATGACGTCATTAGTCCCCCGAGGCGGTGTCTATACGGTTGTCTGGGGTGGTCGTTCGGCGAACCGTCGTACTCGGCGACGGGAAAAGTTCTGTCGCGTAATCGGAGCTATCAAAACTACACCAACCCCAGCCCCATTCCCATGCACATACCCGCACACCCACGCACAACTTTAGTAATTATGCAGAGGGCGGAGATCTCGCGTTTTGGGGACCGCGCAAGAACCGTAACTTAGACGACCAAGAAGGAGCCCTTCGCCCTCGCCAAAGTGCAGTTACATAAACGAGGAAGTGTCACACGTGCCGCGTCTTACAGGCGTCGACCAGACTGAGCTTCCCTCTAAGCCGCCTGCCTGCCTGACTGCCTGCCATCCTGTGTTGCGGGCCGCCGTAAGTAGTTTATAATTAAGACATAACTGAATTAGCCCTGATAATGTCTATTGTCTATAACGGAGAGTAAGGGAGAGAGGGATAGCGACATCGATGGGGGCCTTGGTGTGGGACTGAGGCATTTCCCAAGCAGCAAGCACAATGTGAATTGTCTGGTTTTCTTTGGCTTCTTCCGTTTTTTAATGAAGGGCATTTATTTTTAAGCACAATTTCACAATTTACCCTTTTAATTTTCGTTAATTATAATAAATTCCAAGCCGAGCCAGCCCACTCGCATTTGCCAAGTGAACTGACAAATAATCGCGGGCAGGCAGGCGTCCGCGAGGCAATCACCATAATCATCAGCCCAATTTCGCTCTCGAAAGTTTTGGATAGAAAATTCGAGATTTAGTCATGGGCCCGGGCAATTTATAAACGTCTCCATCAACTCGATAAAGACGTAGGGAACAACTGTAAGCCCGGTCCCAGAAATCGAGCTACTCATATTTTCTCTAGATGCATTCTGAAAAATATTCTAATATCCGCTCCAGTCATGCAAAAAGCTTTATATGTACCATATGAGAGAGGTGTCAGCTAGGGAGATTGGTTGGTTTCTTGTAAATATTAAACCTTTGCCTTCACAGGAGTATCCCAAACCTTCTTGAAGTAAGGTTATACTCGTAAATAATATTAGCCATATTTTTTTTGGTTCTATAAGCCGAATGAGACCCTGCATCAGATTAACAAGATGTCAAATTTTAAACTTTCTCATTAGTCCTGGAATCTCACTCTTATTCCATATAATCTTATGGCATAACTGTATTACTCTTTTGTATATTTTTATAGTCCTGGAACCCCACAATGCGGAACCATATTGATTTTTCGAGTTCAACTCATTTAAGTGGAGCCTTTTCGCCTTCTCTGTTCACTGGTGCATTAGTTTCTGTACTTCGAATCTTGAGACGGAAAGTAATGAGGGAAAAGGAATGGTAGATGAAAAAGAGAAGGAGTGGAAGAAGGAGCAAAAATTAAATTAAAATCCATCTCGGCGCGTTGCTTGTTGGCTTAAAAATTAAAACTTGGTCACGTGCCGAGCGGTGATAAATGAAGCCCCAAAACGGGCTGAACATGAAAAATTAAAGGCAAATAAGTGAAAACAAATAGAAAACGCGACCAACCCGGACGGCTGCACGGCAAACGGACTCTTTCGAAAATCAAAGCACAGCTTCAAAAATAAACACTTTAAAAACGCTCATGACACGCACTTTGGGCTTCCGCAGGGGTAGTCGGGGCCCAAGAACGAGTCGGATCCGGATCCCAGGAAACTTGCGCATACAAATTGATAAATATTTGGAAAGGATTGCACACACACACACACGGAGAGGACACGAAGAACGCAGCAGACGCTCGGCGACAATGACGGCAAATGAGTGAGTCCACGGACCGAGACCAAAGAGTAAAAGTCAAACAAGAGATAAAAGGAAGGATTAGTACGTTAAAACGCAGACGATGTTGGCCTGCGAGGAGAACCGGGCGCGGGGCGGAGCGGGGCCCAACGCTATGTTAAGTAGACAGATGAACGTAAAACACGCTCGAGGCTGCGGCTAAGCAGAGCGGCGACCCGCTCCATCGACGTGTGCGTGAGCCTTATCGTTAAGACTCGAGCGGCTCGCGTGTGTGCGTGTGAGTGGGCGGAGGGGCGAAAGTTGAAAGTAAATTGAAGTACGGAGCCAACAAGAACACTCGATTGCAAACGGGAAATGACTGGTGGAACTTTTCTAGGAGTCAAGAGCCCCCGCCTTTCGCGCCCTATTAAAGGCTTTTTCGAAATTCGGAAGGTCTTTAAACAGACCCCAAACGTTCAGTGGCCGAACAACCGGCAGTTAGTCATTCAACTTGGCGAAATTTGTCTAAGACGATATGATAGCTTAATAAACAGGGACGGGGACTGTCCCGAGCTTCGACTCAGACAGGCCACCCGTCGGCCGACCGACCAACTGACTGCCTGCTCATCCGCTTCGCTGCTGATAAATTAACTTCATAATCTGCTGCGCTATAAGCGTTGATGTTCGGCATTACTCTTCTTCTTCAGCGGCTTCGTACCCTCCCCTGGTGCACAACAACAACAGCCAGAAACGCGCTGCGGGTCAAAGAGAAATACGCACTGCCACCCCTCGCTCGGCTGGGCTGGGCTGGGGGGCATAACGGTAACTGTAAAGGCATAAACTTTTTACCTTTATATTTGGGGCCCAAGCGCCGCGTTCGGCAGCGATGGGCGGGCGAAAAATTACACACAATTTAATTGACTGTGTTTAATTTTGCATTCAATGTTTGCCCTTGCGCCTTGCGGAAATGAATCGACCTCCGGATGGGTGCACATAATGAGGCGTCTAATAAGCATTTCCAAATAATCCAAATGGGCTGGCCTTCCAGGTGTCGGGTTAAATGGCAGGAAGAATGGGGAAATAACTTTTTCAACGACTCTAAGAATTTAATTTGGAATGGTTGAACTAAATGAGCAACTGATGAAATGTTGCCCCTCAAAAAGGGGGTAAGGGTAAAATTGTCTAGAAAGCTTAAAATATATAATTTAACGGGGTCCAGTATATTCCATTTTGGTTACTGTAAATTGGCATACTTGGTGCTCCAAAGCTACGATCTTTATATTCAGTCCGTCAGTTCGTCGGCATGCACATATTATGATTGTGTTCCAGATATGATACCGCGAGAGGTTTTGCAAAGCACCCTTCTTATAAATATTTCCATGGCAGATCAAAGTCATCTTTCCAAAAAAAAAAAATCAACCCCAAAGGTCAGGTGATTATCAAAATTAGATTTTTTCATAGAACTACAAGGTACGTCGCCGATGAATTTTCTAACTAAATGTTTCACCAAAGTCTTTTAATATGATTGGTTCAATATAATGAGTAAAGCAGGGAACTCATTTCAGTTAACTGATCTGATTATCGGCTTAAATTGTGCGAGGCGTTGAAAGTCAATCGGGTAAAAGTGCTGGTTTGTATGATTAAATCAAATATCGTATTCCCTGCTGCGTTGTTGTTCCTTTTTAGTCCAGGCCCAATCGGTCGATTAAGCCCCCTTCATCGACTTCCTGGGCAACCGTCTCGGTTGCCTTTGATATTCATAACCCCTCCATGAACAAGGTCTGGCGGTTAGAAGAGGCCATCAAGATTGATGAAATCTGAGACAAGACAAGCGCCAAACCCCAAGAACCGAGAATCAAGTTGTAGAAAAATGCCAGCGATTAAAGTCTTGAATGTCAGCCAGAAAATTATCATCGGTAACGCGTCGCGTTGTCACAACCGCCAGGAGGACCAAGGATGGTAAACAAATAAAACCTATTGAATGCACAAACAAAGCAAGCTCGACAGATGAAATTTGAATCGGCATAGACGACAAACCACGGCCACGGCGGCCAGGACAAAATCAAATCTATCACTGCAACCTAAAATTATCAGGACCACAGCCGGAGGATGCAGCTAAAGGGTGCGGCCTCCTGGTTGAAATCTGAAGCAGTATCAAAGAAAAAAAGAAGCGCTTTCAGCAGTTTCAGGGGCTGACTTGCGTGACAATTATTGTGTGTCGTATCGCTCAAAGGATTTAGGGACCGGGGACCTCTGTAATGTCACCGCAACCTTGGCCGGCCAAGGGGGACTCGGATCATTGAAATAATGCGCATTAGGGCCATAAATGTTAACCGAACATGTGTTTCCTGCCCGGACCACTTGGGGACTTAATTCGCACGAGTAAATCGACAAGGAACAACACACAAACACGCGCACGCGAGGGGAGGAGGCCTTCGCATCCTGCGCTCCTTTGTGCAGTAGGGCTGAAAAATTGTACGGTTTCAATTATCAAAGACTGCGGCGCTGGTGACAAAGCAAAAAGGTAGATCACTTTTTCTACACACAAACACATACACGCCCCTGGGTTTCCTTCAAAATGTCCTTTGTTTGCTGTTTGTGAGAGCAAAAAAAGGCGATTAGCATTTCTAAGCCTTGGATTACCTGAAGTAGTTTATATATAAACGAAAACGAAAACGAGAAGCGGATCCGACCCGAATCCTACCCAACCCCTAACCCACCCGGCCGAACTGAGCCTATCATCGATAACAAGATTGGCTGACTGTTTGTTTGTTTGCCTGGCGGCCTGTCCCTGTCCCTTTGAGTGGCTCATGGACGATTTAGTTACCCGAGCCTGGGGCCGGCAGACGGTCCTTGGTCCCCTTTCCCCACGGTACTCTTTTCTAACGCTCCAGGGCATCGGTGTGCGGCTGTGCGTCGCTAATTTATTCCTTATTGTGCTGAAGCTATTGGTTTTCATTTTTTATTTCCCCCGAATTTTTCTTTCGTCTGAAGTATTTTCTCTTCACCAGCCGCAAAAAACGTTCAACATACTGCACTTTCGTCCTCCGATCCTTAAATTGCAAGACCCTTCTTATATCCGAGTGGAAGAGAAGAAAATCATTAGCATTTCTTTAATAGCAATTCAATTATATCCGAGTTAATTAAAAAAGGGATGAATAATTTGGCGAACCCAGGAACAAACAATCAAGCCATATTACATGTGATGCTTTTTTAGTTTTTCGACAAGCATTTCGTTTTATGAAATAATTATACAAATTTCCATCACAAATAGCATGGCCTTCGAATTGAGGATACAACAGATTTAATCGGCATATTCTTTTAAATGTAAAATCCTTTTTGAATGTACATATGTATATAATTTAATATGTATCCTCCTCGAAGAATTTTATTTCGGCTTATCGGCTTAATTGAACTGAAGAAAATGTACTCATTTTAAACCTTGCGAAACGAGAAAACCTATAAATAAAAGTAGAGAAATGCCTGAATCTGCAACGCGATGCCATGCGAATGAAAAGAAGAGCAGTCAAATAAAAAATACCACATTTTCTTAATTTCAATTGAAGAGTTCAGATCATTTCCAAGGACTCGTAATTTGCTTGCTTTCGATTGCCTGACTAAACAGAAAACTAGGTTCCTTTCTAAGTTTGATGGGTGAAGTTCCATAGAAAGTTCAGTTGCTAAGCTGGAAGAGAGATTCGGACGGGAGTTGACTTGGCTTAGTCATTCTGTCGATGGTCTCGGGACCACCGACCTCAGTCGGATCAACAATCATCCGATTCCACTTGGCCAGTTCAGATAACCGCGTCCCTGTCGTTGCAGCAACGT
Source organism: Lissocephala sabroskyi (assembly GCA_037075105.1). NCBI lineage: Eukaryota > Metazoa > Arthropoda > Insecta > Diptera > Drosophilidae > Lissocephala > Lissocephala sabroskyi. Next base: position 14,594 of record JBAMCP010000266.1, read on the forward strand.
CCCAATTTCCACTCTGCCCTTGCAGCAGGGCAAGGTCGACGAACGAAGAGTCTTTTATTCACATAAAAAAGTAAAGCAGACACAAATTATATCTGGCGCTGATTAATCACTTAACAAGCCTTGTATTTCGCTGATATTAACTCCGCACTCGGCCGGCTTAGTGGCTGGCTGGTTGGCTGAGCGGCAGGTTCGTGGAAGTCAGAGCGGGACCAGGAATTGGAACGGGAGCACCGTCAATGCGATGCAAAGGTGTGCAGTCGTAAATTTAGCTGGACGCGTAAATCCTGAGCGCAAATGTTTCAAGTTCCCACCGCAGGCCCCCCCAAGCCAGACGTCGTTGTATTTGCTGTCCAATTGTATTTATATAGGGCTCGACTGGGCTCGACTTGACCGAACTCAGCTCCATTTAACCGAAGTCGACTGGGCCCAAAGCTCGCCTTAAATTGCCCGCTTTTCGGACGCGCTAAAATTTAAATTCATTCACGATCGTTGGCCCCGAAAAGACTAATGAGCACAATTATGCATTATTGCAGTCGGCTGCATCGAAATGAACTTTAACAAGCGCTGTCCGCAACAGACAGACGGACGGACACCTCACACACTTGATCCGTCGTGGCTTGGATGCGGGACTCCGCACTGGCGATTCTCAGATGTCTGCCGGTTCCCGGTCCGCGTTTTTGAGTAGGGTTCATAAGACGAGTAGGCTAGTTTTATTGAGACCCACTTCACTGCCAGTTTAAAGAAATGATAAGCGGGACATAAAGGATTCGCGATTACAAGGAACTGTCCAATTATTAACTCTTTCCACAGACCGTTGCTATCTCCGCTGCACTCACAACAACAAACTGAAGCTTGATCCACTTCCTGATCTTTTACTGCACGATTTTTTCTGTACTCGACTTAACATATTTACAATACAAATTTTATTTTCAGCTCCAACTGATTTTGAATCTATCTGTTAATCTGTTTAAGAACTGAGATTTCAGATCACCTTAATCTGTTTCCAATTCCAAAAAAACTTACATATTCATCTACTTTGGAGCTCAACTACAAAGTAGAGAACTTGGTGAGTCCTGCAGGCTCGCCACTATGCTTTTGATTGAAATTGACGAGTCGATGGATATACCTTTATTTTCATTCAAAGAACTTCCCGGATTTGATGAAATACAATAGTGCTTTCTTGTCCGGAGAAAATGCAGCTTATGCAGAACTATTGCTATGCAAATGCAAAGTCAAAAAAAAGTAAAGACCAATCGAAAGGGAGACGGCAATCTAAATTCGCGGCAGAGGCTGTTAAGCGGCTCGTCGGAGCCCCAAGTTTTTGGCCTGACAAATAAGGCGGTGAAGAGGCAAATTCACTTTTTCGTTAGCCTCTCTGCGTGCGGATAAAATTCAAATCAATGACAATGGCAGCAGCGGCGACGGCAACGGCGACGGCAACGATGACAGCAGCGACCACGCTGAGGAGCCAACTTTGCCGGCGACATTTGCGTTTCATTGCCAAAACGCCAATTTGGCAGACGAGGAAGGAAATTTCTGTTGCCGCGTCTTGTGTTCCCGTCGTCCAACGAATTGCTTTTTATAGCCTTATAGATATTCTCTCAAGATGTCTGCGGCGGATAATCTTGTTATCGCATTTGGGTGCATTTAATGGAATCGCCGGACAGCCAAACAACTTCAAAAATTAATTGGTGGGAGACTCGAAATAATTGGAATTTGAATTTCCATTTGCTTCTCTTTCGGGTTCAATTGGTCTTTGGGATTTTTTTTCAGCTGCTGTTCGCACTCCGGTTGGTTCCCGATCCTAAGCATATCCAAATGTCATTTAATACTTTGCCTGCTATTCGAATAGCTCCTGCCACGCCCTGTGGACCCCCGAACCGCCCACTTTTTCCCTAAATGCGCGCCATTTTCGATATTCGGCCGGTCCCTGTCCCTACGGACAGAAATTGTCGCATAAAATTACAAAAGACAAAAGGTTCGTAGGCTGTTCCCGTCCGTTTGACGTTCATGTCGTGCGGCCGTTTAGTAAAAATCTACGGGCAGTATTGTCGTTTGATGGAATTTCGTGCATTTGATTCTTTTCTGGGCTCCTCATCCACACGCTCTTTGCTTTTATCCCAGCCAGCGGCCTTTGTGTAAATCGCAATGATTTCTTTCCTGCCCTATATGCAGATTAAATTACACCACATGGCCAGAACAAGTCCTTTTTGTGCCGGCCCGGTCCTGCTTACCCCCGACGAGGGCGACTTGGCTCTGCCTTCACTTTAATTGTCATCTAATCGAACTCGGATAGTTTTTAAGTGCTGCTCTTTGTTTTCGTTTCTGGTCTATTTCATGCCCACATGGCGGGTTGGAAATTCGAACCAAACTCTCTGGAGGCGTGGCCACCAATATCAAGAGCTTTCAGCTCCAGGAGGCCTTTGATTGGGCTGGGTAACTGCCAATTGAAACTGCTCAGAAATGTCCAAAATCCAACTCGGCCTTTGAAAATCTTCCCGAGTTAAAAGCGAGGCGTAAGTCCAATAAAGAAATTCCTTCAATAGGTAACAAAAGGTCACATATTTCTGATCATTTAAGGTAGTAAATCGTTCTTGAAAAAATTTAACGCATCCACAAAGACTTGCAGTATTTTAATTTGGAAAGATTCCTCTGTTTTATTATATCAAACAGAGAAGTTTCGTGAGGAAATATAGTATTAGTCCCCTCAAAAGTATGACCTGCATAAATCTACTCAAACTATTAAATGAATCATTGCCGAATTCATACCCATAGTCGTAGCTAAAGATTTAGAGTGCAATAAACCATTAAGAAATCACAAGGAAAGGATTAACGTAGGTGTCTTTTGAAATACTTTGGGGGTCCTCCGTTCTGATGGATAAATAATTCAATGATTTTTGTGGTTCTGCAAACCCTTTTCATATGAACTTAACGTTAATATGAGAGAATTTTGATACTAATCGCTTTAAGTCTGTAAAAATCCCAGGAAAAAGAAAAAAATCTTAATTTCATTATATAGCCTTTTCCTCTTTTCGATCCTAGTCTACAGAACATGGCCATAGTTCCAATCAAACTATATGAATTCGAAAACGAATATAAAGCTTTCGTATATAATATTTAATTATGGAGAAAAATGAGAAATATTCCTCTGTGGTTGAGGTGTTAAAAAATCGATTGGCTTTCTCCGCCGGCTGAGAATCGAAATAAAGATAAATGAATCTCCAAATATTTCAACACCCTCGACTGGACGCCGATCGCAGCAGGAAAGAAGAGAAGCGAACCAGACAACTGAAGCAAATATCGTAATAATAAAAGGAAAATTATTGCACTTCGCATTCTCAGCCATCGGACAGTGCCATCTTTGCTTCGGGCTTTCATGGCCGTCACCGTCACCGTCACTGCCGCCATAGTTGCCCGCCAATTCCAGCGCAACTCCAAGTTGCCGCGTGGCGTGGCTTGCATTGCGCAAGCGCAACCAACTGAATGCCAAAGGAGCCTCGAACCTCGAGAACCTCTCGTTCTAACAAGAAGGTGATATAAGTGGTTCGATTGCTGCCGCTGCCGCTGCGGCTGCAACGGTTGGTGGCGGCGCGTTAGCGCTAATAAGCAATTGCCAAATTACATTCGCGTGAGCAATCTTGTGCCTGGACGAGGGGCCTTTGGCTGGCCGCAGAAGGCCGACGTCGCTGAGCCGCGATCGCCGTTGCGGTGCCGCTTGGTGGGCGGAGTTTAGTGCACACCACAAGAGGATGGTTAAGTGATGTTCGGCCGGGCCGACCTGGCTATCTGAGGGGCATGTCAGTCACTCAGTCAGTCAGCCGGTCACTCATTCATGCCGTCATTTATTTCGAGTCCAGCCAAATGGAGGGCTTGCAATGTGCCTTCTAGCCTGTAATTTAATTTTTCACCCGGGCCCGAGTCCAGACCCCGGCCAGTTGGCCATCTCTTCTCATCTTTTTAGCCCAGAGGAGTCGGGACCGGCGAGTCAGTTAGTCGGTTAGCCGATTGAATGCTGCCGATTGTCCCTTGGCCGGCTGGGCTGTGTGCTTCTCCTTTAACACATTTTGGCATGCAATTTGCCCGAAATTACCTCCAATTGTAAGTTGAGCGAGCGGCTATCAATGCCCGATCAGCCAGTGGTGACACAAACGTTGGCCTTAGTCCGCAGACAGGCGCGGCTAACTGTTTATGCCAACTGGCAGGATGTCAGTGAGCAGTTGCCAATAATCCCCGTCGGGAGGTCTCAATTTCGCCCATGGCGGCGACCCGTTCGGCACTCACCTAATTCAGCAATTCAACCTGCAATTACAAGCCTTTGGGCTCCCCGGCAACTACGCACATGTGGACCGGGTCGGGTCTGATTTCGATGCCAAGTCCACCGCTCGTTGAGCATAGAGGCGGTCGTCCAATGCAGTTCAATGCCTCGATGGAGAATCGAAGCTGCCTTCTACTTGCCAACTGCAGAATCAAGACTGGCTCTGGGAACTAGCCCTGATCTTGCCTAATATGAAGCAACACCATTAACAGCATGCAAATTAAAAGTACTCAACAACATTTCAACTGGCGGACTACCTGGCTCGGAACCGGGCCGGCCTGGCATCGTCGAAACGCGGCAGAAGGGCAAGAAAAGCTGTTGTCGAAACCGATGCAGAATGCCTAAAACCCTAAACAGGACTCAAAGCAGACGGCGCGATATGCCAAGCAGTTACACAGTGGAGCAAATCGAGTTCTTTTTTCCTTCGTTATTCAATATCTGGTTTCAGTTTTAAGTTTTGCCCGCGTATCCAGCTTTGTGTGCTGGGACGTCTGAGCGCGCCGAGCTATCAAAGCCGGCGATGGTAATTGCAGGTTTTGCCTCGGAACATTTTGCACTAAAACGACGTCGTCGTAGTCACCGCCAGCGTCCTCCGCCCCGTTGCCGTGACTGGACAGCAATTTCAGTCCCCGGACCTAGACGAGCCGGGAGCAGAAGCGATGGCAATAAACACAAAGTGTCTACTAAACGAGTTGGGCGCACACTAGCGTTGAGTGATCTTGACGCGCATGGGTAGACTAAAGTGCCAGAACTCAGCTGACCATTCGTCAAGGTGGATGGGTGGATGGGCCGACTAAGCAGCTTGCGATCGAGGGGTTGCAGTCTCGGAAGACGAAGGTGAGTACCTGGTGAGCCGGCTGGGGAAAACGAAGGCGGGTGTTCGTTTGGATAGCTGTGTTTTCAGCTACCGCACAATTTCCCAAATGACAAACATGCCAAAATGGTCGGACCGCCCGCCAGGAGACAATGGCGGAGGACGGCAGGACCGCAGACTCAAGGCATTGGCAACACCCGAGCGCATTAATCACAATCTCCCTAAACAGCCTGACAGCTCAACCAGCCAGCAGCAGTTGCTGTAGGTGTGTGTGTGTGTGTATGTGTGTGGCGTATCCTTGGCATAATTCTTATTCAATCGTAAAGGACAATGACAACGATTTGGTCTTGGCCTCCGAACGGCAGCCGCTTTCCCATTCCGACCAACCTCCCGCCTGTCCGCCTTTCATTGTATTTTCAATTTGCGGTGGGCATGAGATTTGTGTGTGTGTGAGCCAAGACAACTACTGGCAAGTTATTGTTGGTGTAGTTGCCATTTGGCTGTTACAGGAAGCCAAACGGCTCCGGCGACCATCAATTTAAAAAATGAAAAATTCCCTTTTCTTCTTTGGTGCCGGAAAATGGAAAATTAAATTAACCTCTGGGACAAAGAGTCGCCCACACAACAAGAACAACCCAAGTCGGTCCGACTGACTGCCCGCTTGGTTTCCTTCCCGAGTCCAACGCCAACCGATAGCATCTACTGCCGAAATATGTTAATTTTCAATTTGGTAGATAGTTGTGGGCCCGCCTTAAAAATGTATTATGTACATTTTCCATGTTTTTATTTTGTTTTCCCTTCCTTTTTTTCGGTTTATTAGGCGCACTCAACCGCATCACAGCCGCCGAACTGGTCGGCTTCGGCGCTGACTTCTGCGCGTTAGTCAAATTATCACGTCTGCTAATCTCCTGCATATCATTTTCCATTGGGCCATCGTAGGAAGTCCATCCATGTGCCCAGCTCCGTCCCCGTCCCCGTCTCAGCGTGTGTTTGTATGCTTGAGCTAGTTGGGCAGTTCATAGGCAATTTGTTGCCGCCGCATAAAAACACAGAGAGCCAAAATAATTAAGACATTATAAATTATTTGGACCCTTCCACGGCGCGCCGGAGTGTTGATTGCTGGCTGTTGTGGGCGTGGGTTCGTCCATCCATCTGCTTGCTTTTTTAATGAGCATAACAAAATAAATTTTGTTGGTCTTTTTTATACACCGCGGACATTGGGCTGGCTATCATCGCCGCCAAAAGTTATGGGACGCGGCCTGTTGGCTTTTTTCTTTTGCATTTTAAACGGCGATCTCAATGTTTTGATATGGGAAAGCTACGCACAATGTTGCGGCGTACTTTTTATTTAATTTATCAACCGATGAATCTGCTAACCACTTAAAGCCCTTAATGAGTTCTTAGCTAAAAGAATTTCACCCAAACTCAAAGACTTATCTACCGAAAAGGAATTGATTAAAATGGTCAAATAAATTACAATAAATTTTGTTTACTTTTTCTGGATTTTTTTGGATCACTTGGGTTCCACATAAAATTTTTGTTTGTCCTTAAATTATTGTATAAATAAATAGTCTATGCCTTTATCAATCTGTATTAATTCTCCTCTGTCCCCCTTGTTTTAAAACTTTTATTCAAATGCCTGTCAATAAATTAATCCAAATATGTTGTTTACAGATCATAAATTCCGTAAATAAATCTCCCCATTTATTTCCAACCCCGTGATATTCTCAAGCCCTACTATTTCTAAGTATTAATGCTCAGTCATCATAGAAATCTGCGTAACAGTGGAATACACTACTGACCAGCCACAGATCAAATCCCAATAAAATATCTGTCAAAAAGACTTCTTTAAGTAGGAGAACAATATTTTCACCCTATAAACCTAACCTCCCTCCCGCCTTCCGGACTATTCTATTCCTGGAAAAAGTGCCGCCTTGGTTAGGCCGATAAACCAGATAACTTGAATAAATAAATTAATTATTAGCCCTCACTTTTTATTCGTTTAATTTTAATTTAGAAAGGTGTAACAAAAATTTAAAAGTAACTCGACCAACGCAAGACAAACTGAATAAAAATTTAAATCCAACTTTGTTTGTCTGCTGGCGGCAGGAATAATAATAATAAAACTTGCATTGCGAAAGAATGCTGGGAGAGAGGGAAGTTTTGCAGTTTTTGGATGGATTTTATGGGATTTGTGAATTTTATTTTTTATTAAATTGGGCATAAAACGATTCTGTGGCTGACCTTCCCCGAGGCGGATTCGGGTCGGGTACTGGCGGTGAGTCCGAGGCTGCGTTAGTTGAATATTCATGATGACTTAAATTGATTTTGTTGCAGTTGGCCGGGCAGTTGGCCCCTCGGTTTGGCCACCTTTTGATCTCATTTCCCCAGCGAGCAGGGAGTTTTCAAATCAAAGCCCAGGCAACTGGATGGGGAAGAGATCCCCCTTGACAGGCAGCCAGTCAGCCAGTCACTCAGTCAGTCAGAGAGTCAGTGCCTTCGGTTGGTGAGATCGGAATCAGTGCAGCAGCAAAAACGATTTTTAAATCAATTTCTCAATCAATGTCAACAAATACAAAAGCAAGGCAAGGCCAGCGAACGGCGGCCAGCGGCCGGTGCCTGTCATTGGGGCCGAGAAGGCCCCTTGGTGAGTGTCTGGCAAGTTGTTTTGGCTCTCTTTCGATTTGTGGAGACCCTGACAAATTCCAGGAACTGGACAGAACCAGCCGCCCCGCCAACCGACCGAACAGTCGACTTCAACTGAAATCGTGTGGCTGGCCGATCGGAAACCCTGTGAAAAAAAGGAGCGAATACAAAAATAAAAGGTTCAAATTGTATCGAAAATGTCAAAAGCAAGCCCAATATGATCGCTGGCCCTTTGTGTCCTGCCAGCCGTGGCCTAAACGGCAACCACGGCGGCCGTCGCGGCAACAGAAGCCAAGGAAATGCGATCGCATGCAGATAGCAAAGCAGGCAGGTCCGTCGGCCGTCTTCCCAAGCCAAGGGACTGGAAAAGCAAAGTTGATTTTGCGGCCCCTGGTTTTCTAGGGGATTTGGCTTCAGCCAGCCGATAAGCCAAGTCAATAGCCTGCCCCTTGTACCAACTGGATGAAAAGTGAACTTGACTGCCGTGGCAGTGGCGGTGGCGGTGGCAGTGACCGTCTGCCAACTGCATTGTGTGGCTGAATTTGGATGGCGCGCAGGCGGAGGTGGCAGTTGCAGTTGCAGCCTCATCCTCATCAGCATCATCATCGCTGCATACAATCGTCGATAATCTCACGCTTGGCATCGGCAAAATATCTGGCCCAGAGTGCGGCCAGCCCGGGCAACCGGAGTAGCCGTCGACCGCCCGAAGTTTGGACCGAGTTTTCGGTACGTCTGAGTCGCGGCTGTGGCTGTGCCTTCGACTTGGCATTCAATTGAATTTCTTTAAATTACATGAATGTATAACCATTTTAATTTCGTTGCTGGCCGTCCGATGCCTTTTGAGTGATGACCTTACAAATCACGTTTCGCTCGATCATCTACCCGAGCGGCTTCTTCGAGGCTGGGAAACACGGTCGGCCGCCCGTCCCTAGCCATCTGCAATTGTCTGCCACCACCCACGCCGGCTACAGGAAATCACAGCATTTACCCAACCCTCCCCTGTCACTTAGTCTTTATTGTGAACAGGATACGCCCCAAATGGTACGAGTACAAGTCGTGTGACAAAAAACAATTAAGTCGCGAGCACAACGATCCAGGGTTGGAGTTCTAATGAAATCCAAATTCAGCGAAAGCGTGAAAATCTAATAAAAAATCTCTGGCAACGGTGGTCGTCCAGGAATCGTCATCGAAAAACTGTCAACCGACCCACCGCCAATCGCTGGGAATCACAGCCTCTAAACTGCGCGACTCATGCAACGGGCGCCGAAGCATGCACAATTGCGCGTTTGTAATTGAATTAGTCACGCCCACAGAATGCATGAATGACTGGCCAGCCCAGTCCCACGACCATGCACCAACAGCCGGCACCCAAATAGAACGGAGGTGACACGTTTAAATGCGAAAAAATTGCATTTCATATTATTAAACTGGGTTACCGGGCAACCGACCAACCACCCGTTCCTTGTCCCTCTGTTTACCTTTGTCACTGTCGCCCAACTGGTGGGCGAAGCTTTCATGTCCTGGGTGGGAAATAACTTGCTTCTGCCGGCAGCAATACCAGCTGCTAGAAGAAGGACAAATGCAAAATCAGCGAGCTGCATTAAATTCCTTTTAGTTTAGTCCTGGCGTTCAATTAGGTCTTTTAACGGCTCCCCAACCGCGCCAGCATAGGCACAGTGGAAAAAATGTTGTTTTTTTTTTTTGTATCAGAACAGTAATTAGATTTTGAGATGATTGTATCTCCCAAAAAACTAAGACCGTTATAATTTACGTCTCATCGACGAAAACGAGAGCAGGAAAACAAAAAATTTTAAGGCATATTTTATCTTTATTAAAATAAATAACAATTATTAGGCTCCATTTTGTTGTTTCTATGAAGTAAGCAACTCAGTCCGAAATCTTTAACGATCTGCAGTTTTGAATGATCCGAAGATCATGTTGGTGAGATTTAGATTTGGTTTTTTACAATCATTTTTATATATTTACAATAAATTTAATATCAGTAATTTATTTTTTTTGGATTAAAATGAAAAAATCAATATCCACTTCTCGGTCCCTTTAGTCAGTCGATATAGTAATATTAAAAACTCTATTAATTTCATTATAAAAATAATAATTAAATCTTTTATATCTTTTCATAAGGAGGATACTTTTAATGTTATAGGGCAAGAATTCAAAGGGCCTTATTATCTAAAAGGATCTCGTTGGGCAACAGTCTAAGGAATATTCCTTATAAATCGAATCATAAAATTGCGATACTAAAAGTTAAATAAATGTATAGATTCTGCGAGGGAAGGTGAAGAAAACTGTGAACACATAATTTTATCTTCATGGCATCAATTTATATTTTTAATTGCTGATCTGTAGAGATTTCTAGCTAATTTGCCCCACTGTATACGATTGAAAACGGTGGCCAACCGCGTTCCAAGCATCTGCACACGTGTGCAAACACTGGATAGCCAATTTGTCCAGACCATGAGTGATGTGTGTGTGTTGCGGAGGGGTAGGGGGAGTCTAAGCCGTTTGACCTTGCAGGACAGCAGCCACACTGAATACCAATCCAGCCCATTTTTCTACTACACTTTCTCGGGCACTTTTTTCATAGCCACCTAAAAGTATGCACTTCAAATTTGCGGCAGCAGCCACCAAAACGCCGCCTCGTGTTGCTGTTTGTAATTAAACACTGCCCCATAGCCTTCACCACTCCGCCCGTTCCGCACCATCCGACTGAGGAACTGGGGCCACTACATTAAGGTTATTTATGTGGAACCCCGCTCACCGCTCCCCGCTGCCTGTTCGCCAGTGCCACGGACTGCAGGAGGCGGAGGCAAGCTTGTAATAAAATCTAAAAACGTGTTGCCACAAAAATGTTATTTCCTAAACAAACACACTCACAGGACACTATTCCATTCCCCTACCCCTGCCCCACCACCCCCTCGGCCATTTACACAAACACCTGCCCAGGCACTTCAGGTGAATGTAGCACTCTAATTTCACAACGTGTGTGTGGGTGTGTGTGTGGATGAACTGCAACCCAACTAGTTGGCACTGCCGGCTGCGCAACGTCCCTCTCATCCTTCGAGAGGACTAACTAAAATTTTCGTCCTTGAAGCTGCCAGGCTCCACTCGACTCACTCATCTAGCTAGAGTCACTCATGCGGTTTTTACTGGTAATTAAATTAAATTTATTTAAGCTGAGTTAGCTGTGCTCAGGTGGCACTCGGGCTGGGCGTCCACCTCGACTGTCTTGGCTTGGGTTACGTTGGTTTTCGGCAACAATGTTGCGGTGCAGCAACCACAAACCCGCCTCCTCCGCTCCTCACCCGCCCCGGAGCGTTGGGTCTAGTGCTTTGGCACCACAGTTCCTTGTCAGTCAGTCAGTTGGTCGCTCCGCAGGTCGTCCCCCAGCTCGCCAGCCTGTCGATGGGCAGAACGGCTGCTGCGGATGAGGCCGGCAGTGGCTTTGGTATTGCATTTAAAGTGACAGGTTTGTTGCTTTAAATTGTGTAATCGGAGCTGATAAAAGCTTTGCCATTAAGTGCACTAAATAAAACACTGAGACGCCCTCTTGCCATAGCTCTCAGCGTTGCGGGCACTGCCTGAGCGCAGTTCGGTTTGAGCGGAGTTGGGCATATTGGAACACCTAAAGTGCCTAAGGATTGGCTCCTCGTTAAGTTTCCCCCCCAGTTAGTCCTTGGCAGTTGAAGCGATTTTTGCTCTACTCGAATTCTCGGAACTATCAAATCACTTGCTTTCTGTGAGATCTGTTGATTTTGCAAGATTTTCAAACTATATCAATGCAACAGCACACAGCAGAGAATATGGTGAGCGAGCTCCTGGGTCTTAATTACCAAACAGCACTTTCAAGGAATGGTAGCTTAAAGCCTAAATATAGAAATTTGAAGCCATGGGACACGGACTGGTGAAAACAACTGTAAAAAATTGAGTTATCTGTTGAATGGCCGGAATGGCGAGAGGATTCGTAAAATAATAATAATCTCGCACTCTAAAAAAACTTGAGTCTTTGAGATCTCGATTCGCTTTATGGCAACTTCTTCATTCTTCCTTTTTTCTTTTAATATTTACCACAAATGCTTAGGATTTCAATAAATTGATTGTTTTGCTATTATTTACAACAAATTATAACAAACATGTACCAATTTAGTGGAATGGAGTTTGGGAAGGATTTGTATTGATTGTTTTCGTCCGGCAAGAAAGTCTACATATGTTGACAATTAAACAATTTTAGACACATTCTTTTCGATGCTTCGCATTAAGGTACCAAGAAGCACCGTCAACCATCAGGAACGACAGTTCCCACTTTATGGCAATTAAAAACTTAATATTATTTTAATTTTTGCGCGATTCATTGGAAAATGTAATGTGGCCGTGTTGCCATATAAATGCCAGAAAGAATTGCATCTTTAAATATGCTGAGAGAGAGAGTATTTTTAGGACATTAAATGAAACTACTATAGCTCGTGCCGCAGTCAAGAGTCAGAATCGAATCATTCTCAATTGGGTATTACCGAAAATAATATTTGAAAGAATTAATTTGTAGCCCTTTAGTAAGAGTGAACACTTATTTGGTTGCATTCAGACACTACACAGCCACAATTGATTTAAATGGCATTTGGGGTTTATTTAAATCACAGTTTCGAAAAGTTAATGTTAATATTTTTAGATACTTGTTGCTTAGAATTAATTCGAGGATACAAAAAATCTAGGCATCCTATTAAAAAGGAAAATAATTACTATTTAATTGATATGAGAAGCTCGACAATTTATTTGAGATTATTGGGTTGTCAAGGGTGTATGATTTCTTCAGTTATCTGTTATTACTCATGTTTTCTTAACATTTGTTCATCTTGGAGTAAAAATGTTAAGTGGAAAAATGGCAATTACCATTTGGCCTACTTGGATGGCTTTTCCTGCCTGAGTTCCCTAGCCGCAAACTGAAATTTCAATTTTATTTGGTCCCCCAATCCTCGAAAATAGAAGAAATAACCGAATCACTGAATCGAAATTATTCAAATACTTGAATATCCAATTGAACAGAAACTAAGAGTGTTTGGCCTTTGAGCTTAGCTCGGCGCTCGAGTTGCGAAACGCTGAGCCGACTTCTGCTGCCCATTTGGGGGCCAACTTTATTTATAGGTCGGAGTCCGGGAGAGAACTGAAGTGGATGGCGAATGGTGGATGGGAAACTGCAAAGGCTTATGCCAAAGTATGCGAAATACGAAAGCATTGTGAACATTTTTGTATTATTTTATTTTGCACAATTTCCGAATGCCCAAATGCTGCGGAGCATTTGTATTTTGTGTTTGTTCAATTGCCGCAAATGCTTTCAGCGTATTTACAAACGGTTTTCAATTTTTCGCCCGGGCACAAACGGCACGAACTGCGGCAGCGACAAGAGAAAAGTGTTGGCGCTGCCAAAGCATTTCAATTTCAGTTTTAACAGCGGCTCTGGCAATGACGACTCCGGCCACCCTACACCCTCCCCTCTGTGCTGTTGGCAACTAAAATCGTGCCGTTAATCGCTTTAAATATGCGACAGGTTGGCCGGCTGCAGGCCCCCTGCCAACCCCGAAGGCGGTAGCGAAGCGCCTCTGCGCCACCACCTCTCCAACGAGCTCTGAATTTGAACGAAGGATTTCATAATCTGCTCCGCCAAACAAACCCCCGACGACATTTGTCTGGCCGCTTATGCAATCCAGTCTGCCACACAAAATTCAGGAAGTCATTTAGTCAGAGGTATTAAACCGGCGGCTGCTGCTGTTGTACAAATAAATGTTTATTTAAATTAGGAGCAGTTTAGAAAAATACACAACACAACATAACATAGCCAGCCCAGCCCAGCCAACCCGGCCAACTCGACCCGAACAGACAATAGAGAAATAAACTAAATGGTAGACGGTATCGATTTGTATTTATTTTCACTTTTGGCCCTCCACTGTCTGCTGTCGTCTGTCGTGTTGGGGTGTGTCATGTGTTTGATTCGTTGGGCTGGCTGCGACGGCTGCCAATTTTCTCTGTTATCCTATGCAAATTGCAACTGAAGAAAATCAAGCGAAATTTGCATGGAAGCAGGAGGCCTACTGGGGGTAATTACCATGTAATTGCTTGATTTGTGGCCTGCAAAATATTTAAATTCCATTATTTTATAATCAATCAGCTCCAATGCTGAGCCCTTCGCAAAAACATCGGACAATCTAAAAACCACACACACTGCAAATTATTCAATTTTAGATCAGAGTTAGATTTACTTCCAGGACCTCTTGAATATTACATCTGTGTAGATATTTTGCGAAAATGTTTACAAAAGCAGAAGTCTGACTAATAAATAGCAATATGTTTAAAATTAGTAACATTTTAAGTAAATTACCTGCAAGGTAGGCTTGTTTCCATTCCGAACAATCTGGCAACACCTATACAGCCATGCCCAAAAAAGAAGAAATACAGGCAAGAATTTAATTGTAGGCGATACACACATAACTTTGTTGTGCTGAAATAAAATAAGATAATATAGAAAACGAAATCTATTTGAACGGGTTCCTATCTTTTTGGATTTTCTTTGGACTATTAAAACCGGCAATTGATCCTGTCGATATTCATTAAGGTAGCAGTCCGTTTTATGAGGTGGTCGTTTAATCAATCCTATCATGCACTTATTTATTAACCGACTCACTCCCTGAAGTCCATCAATCGAGGGAAAAAAGGACTGCAGCAATTGAGCGGCGACCAGTCGAGCACTTTGAGTTAAATTTTCCATCCAAACAATCCGCGCTGATTTCCCTTATCACCCCCAACCACACTCGTGGGAAAAAATGCCAAAAGCTCCCATGGCCGGCCAATCAATTCAAACAATTAAATTGTGAAATAAAAGACGAGCGCCATTGGGCTCCCGAAATGGAAGCTCCTCGCTCCGCCGACGATTCGAATGCATGCGAGATTCAATTTTAATCAAACATATGGGTAATTGAATCAACGCCAGGGTCAATAGGGTGGTGCCACAAAAAAAAAAAGGATTGTCCGCCCACCCGCCTGGAAAGTCGGGCATTGGGGTGGGGGTGGGTTTTCACACTTTTTGCATACACTGTAAAAATCAATGCGTCCCACTAAAATGCCAAAACATTTTAATTAAATTTCCATCCAGCGCAAAAATAGCACGGAGCGAAGAGCTGTCCGGGAGAGGGCGGCCAAAGTCCTAGCAAAAATGTGCAAAACTTTCGCAGCGCCACAGTCATTAATTAACTAGAAATGCCATTTTCCACAATTATACGTTCCCAACTTCTATATATAAAAATGTAAAAACTAATTACATTGCAATTTGCCGTCGTAACCGTACACCGAGACGACTATCGTCCTCTGGGCAGGGGAGAGGGGCTAGAAGCACCGTTCGTATGCATGCAAAGCCAGTTAAAAACAGGTCCTTCCTAGACGACGAGGGTGGTAAGGAGGAGCTATAAAATCGAAGCCTCCGGACAATACTCTCAAATTTATTAAGGTCGAAAGAAGAGGGCAACCGCCTATCGATTAAGGGAATTCATTTGGTGGTTGTCCACGACGACTTCTTAGTGCGATTAGCGGTTATTTAATCTTGGCTTAGTTTGCCTTCAGGTCAATTGGCAGCCAGCCGCTCAACCATCATGCACACCCAAACCCTTAATTAGCACAGGCCGACGTTGACGAGCAACCGAACACATTTTGATTGATGTGGGACTTGTGGCACTTGGCACACAAATGCTGTCAGCCATTCCATAATAGCTCCTGTTCGCCTGGTCGGTCCCCTGCACATCTAAGCGTCCCGGGTTTCACTTACGCTGCTCAAACCCCTGCTCCGAACCGCTCCGTTGCGGGGAAGGCGCTGCAATTAAGTCCCCTTCAAGTGTTCATTATTAAATCATTTCAATTGGAGTGCCTTAATTTTAGGTATGTGCGTGAATTCAAAGTGCGGCCGCCCACCAACCAATGCAGTGTTTGTTTTCAAAGTGTTTCTGTTTATATTGTTCCTATCGTTGGTTCAAAGCGGACCGGACCTCCTACTCGGCTGCCTTCCATAGGCCGCATTAAAATCAAATTGCTCGCATTTAACATTGTGATTTGCATGCAAGAGTCGGATAATTGAACCTCTTCACTCCCAAGGAAACTTACGTATCAATCTGATCTTCAACCGCACACGGATATGGCTCAAAATTCCGTGCATCTTGCAACAGTTGGGCACGACGGCATTTAGGTTTCAACCTCCTCGGCAAGAGGTTTTCTAGGACCTCATGGGCTAGAAAATCAATGTAATGCATTCTCAACAATCTCAACAGCAAACTGAGATTTGTGAATGCATATTTATGTCGTCCTTAATATTCAAAGATAGATTGCGGGTTGTCCGCAATGCTGCTTTAACGGCCTGTAAGTATAAACATTGAGAATTTAATTAGGCAACTTATATCAAGTCCAGATTCGAAATGGTCTTTCAAGTCAAGGAAAGTTTAAGTGAATAAGAGCAATAAGAGCAAGAGAAACAAGCCACAATGGCCAGAACAAAGCCTAACTGGAAAATTGCTAGCCTTTCGTATTTAAACTACTAAAATGTCGAAAGTCCAAAATCTGGTTGACCCGAAACTACAATTTTCTTTTTGTACTGGAACTGAAATTTAAATACTGTATTAAGCATCTAATGAATTGTTTTATAAGCTTTAGAAATATTGATATAAATAATATGGAACTAACAGCTTATTTCAGTGCACCATTCGACGTCCCTACACCTCATGAGCTGCGATTTTTAAGGCTTAAAATTCGGAAAGATCCTGGAGGAAGGAGGTGAACTTGGAACATTTGATCAGCGATTGAATTAAGTGACTCTGAATGCGGTCTGAAACTTTGACCAGGCCAACCGATCAACATGGTGCTCCTCAACCCTGCTGCGGGGAGCCAGCTTCCGACTAAGAAGTTATGGCTGCGATTTGCCCCTTCTAATATACGTCACACACTTGGCAACACACAACCCGGCGAGTCAGGCTCGAACCCGCTCATTGTTGGGCAATAATTACAGACGGGAAGTTATGGGTCCGCTTTGTGCATAAAGTTCGGGTAAAAGTTTAGCTTAGCGCCGCACTCAAACCCAAGGACATTGGGGCGAGCGACGATTGCCGCGGTCGCTGGAGTGCTGGCTGGTGGCTGGTGGCTACCCTGGCAACGTCATAAAGTTTTGTAAGTTGCTCGCCCGCCGCCAAGTTGGCAAGTTCCTCTTGACCATTTTTGGTTCAAGTTTCGTTCTTGCTGCTCGTTTCTGGTTGCTGGCGGTGCGACGCATTGTCTTGCAGGTTGCTGGTGCGCTGGTCTGCAGGTCTGTTTTCTATAGTTTATGGCATATTATTGGCATAAACAAGGCGACGTGCAGCATCGGCAACGGGAGAGCGGTCCGCAAGGTGCAACCGCCGCCTGGTCCCGGGAATTATGTGATTTATTTGATGTGTTAAGCAAAGCGTTCAATTAGTGGCTTAAATTGTGAGTGGCTCGGCGAAGGCAGCAATTTCGGGGCATTCACCGGCGGCACAGTTGGTTTATGTCCTGATTTAATGGGCCCGGTCAATAAGACGCCAATGGGCCTAGACCAAATCAAGAGCCCAAGGCTCCGTCGCCGCCTGACTGACCCAATTCTCTTCAAGGGTTGACAATAAAAACGCGAGCTCAAAATAAATTACAGGCAAGGTGGCCGGTCGGCCGTCCATTGGCCAGGATGAAAAAGCTAATAACGCCGTCCCGGGCATTACTCATGCGTGGCCAAAAGGGACTCGACTTCGCCCCACATGGCAGCATTTTGCACAATTTGTGCCTCATTGGTCTCAATAACAATTCCTCATCTTCGGAGCAAAGGAGCGCGCGCGCGACAATCGGAAGAGCAGATAAAGAGGATGAACCCGGCTGGTGCCTGGCCGTGTTCCCCATTCGGTCAATAATTGATGATACCAAATGCCTCTAAATTATCAATTGACCATAAATATGCTCATTACGCGTGCAGTCCTTGTCCGCAATTCCCCTCCGTCAGTCGCTCTTTCTTCGGCTCTCGGGTGCGTCGGCTTTTCCTTTGCCCGCGAACATTTATTCATTCAGGTCTTGAGGTCTTTTTTTTGGTTCCCGTCTAAGTTTTTGTCAGTCTGACTTGTCGGCCGGTCGGTTGGCCATTCGTTTAACCTGCTCGACGGAGAGGACGGCTCATCATCATTTGCCATTGTTGCTGGCGTTTTAAATAACTTTTCCTCCTCTCCCTCTGCCGCTCTCTGTCTTTCTCGGGTGGTTTATAGGAAGCCGAGTTATTGGCATTTTGAGTTTGCTGCACGTTTTCGGTGTCTTGGGCCGATATGTACGCGTCTCCTCTGAGCCGGCTCGACCCGGCCACAACAAATTGTTGTTTACAGCTGCCTGGTGTTGGTATTTCATGGCTGGGATCTTCGGCCTTAGCACCGCAATATAATTGCAGTTTATGCCGCTCTTCCATGGGTGCTTTTAATGTGGGCTGACTGTGTAAATGTGAACCGGGCTAAACGGAATGGCTTAAACAGTTTGATTTAGTGTTGAGCGACGGCTCGACTGACGGCGAACCGGTACAAGATAGGGCCACTTCCCATTCCACTTTCCCATCAATGGCTCGTTGCCTTTGCCAAATAGCAATAAATGCCTGAACCTATGATAGGACGCCGAGACTTACTCTTCATAAAATATTCATAATTCCGAAGTAACATCGAAGCTCGCGAAAATTCACATTTATGGGACTCGAAATCTCATTGTCGAAGCTTTACAAGTATTTGGTTGCGTTAGTATGAGACTCCAGAGATTCCTTACTACTGAGCAACAAAAAAGACCAGGGCGACTCCCAAAACATATTGAGATTCGTTAACTGCCGTATTGCCTCTTCGTGCCAGTCTCAGATTTTTAGAAATTGTACAACTTATATTTAATGATAATTAATTTCTTCAAAATGTTAATTTAAATAGTTTAAGGTCGAGTATTTAGAAAGCAGATTCCGAATGAAGACTGTACTAGACTTCATATATTTTTATGAATTTCACTTAGTTGCTTTCAGTGAGCAAAAACGAAGAGTGAGTTATTCTTAAATGAGTGGAAGGGAGGTAAATGTAAATCGTTAACTTTTCAGTTTGTTTTTTTACTAGTGAAATAAATGTATTTATTTTTACTATTTAAAATAAAAATAAAAAAAACAAATAACCACAAAAAAAATTCCCGTCTGCGTTTAATAATTTTGCTAAGACAGTGCCCAATTTTGGTGCCCGTACGTGAAAAGGTCCTTGGCGATCCTTAAAACAAAATTCTTTTCCGAATGAAAACAAGAGCATTATAAGGTCTTGGTTTTTTTTTTTTTAACGAGTCCGGAACGCTGCACAATCAGCTCGTCCGTCGACCAGCCATCCCAGTGACAGTGGTGGGGTTTCGTATAAAAGCTGCAGGTCGACGGTCTTTGCTGTTGTTCCATGATTAACATATCACGTCGCTGGGCTGCTGTTGTTGTTATGACCAGGCGACCGTTGGCGTTGCCATAACATTTTGCAGGCGGCAGGAGCACAACAAAAAGACTCTTGACTGCAATGCTTCGCCGGCAAGGCCTGTCCTGGGCTGCCTCGTCCTATACGCCTGGCTGTCTGGGTGACTGAGTGACTGACTTGACTGACGACTGGCTGACTGATTGACAGACGAGCTGACTGGGAGGAAAGCCCCCTCCAAACAAAAGTATTTCCAAGTGGCAGACGGACCCGTAACCGTGCGAGTGCCTTGCCCCAGTGGGCGGGCAGGAGGCACGAAGCGGCGGACCGGAGGTTTGTAATACTTAACACCAACTGCATTTTAATGCGATTTCTTGTTGTGGCTGACAATGCCGACCACCTAATGGCCAACTAATATGCGCGAAATGACTTGCAGACGCGGGCACCTCCGCTCTGGATCGTGGCAAAATGTTGGACCCATTGTGGGTTCCGTCCGCGGGTCGTCGGCATGTTGCAGCTTGTGCAACTTATGTGAGAGTTATGGCCCCTCGTTTGTTAGGCCGCGAATATGATCGACTCCCCCGGCCGGCCCACGTTCACGATCACGACACCGTCCCGCCCCAGCTCCACCATCTCGGTGTAGGTGTCAATAACTTTCAAATGCCTGGCCAGGATGCATTATACATTATACAATAGATCGGCATCGGCATCGTCGTCGGCGGCATTAGTGTTTTCTGCACATTGCAAATTTATGCATTTTGAAGTTTTAATAATGTTGCTCGTTAGCCACGGTTTGTTAAACTTTGTTTTCATTTTCACTTCACTTCATCCACAGCCGCTCGCGCGCTCGCACTCGCACTCACAATAACACTCACCGCCGCACTCACCAATACACTCACTCACTCCGTGTCAGTCCTTGCCGGCAACCCCTCGCCGTCGCACGACCCGGCAACCAACCGACCACCGACCGACCCATCGACTGTAGTTTTCGGTTTCAATATGCCAGTCGTGCATTTGCTTGGGGTCTCCTTTTGGTTATTGTTGCTGCTGCTGCTGATGCTGTCGCTGTTATTGTCAGCTATTTGTTGCTGTTGGTCATATTACAGTCGGCGTTGGCCATGTCGTCGCTGCCGCTGTTCACCGTCACCCGTCACCGTCAATGCTACCTCCGCCATCGCCATCGCCATCCTCATCCCTATAGCCTGTCCTTTGGCTTTGGGGGGCTGCTGGTGCTGTTGTTGTTCAACGTACAAAAGTGAAAACACATTTTGCATTTGGCGCAGGCACCGACGCTTTGTATACTCTGCTGGCCTGGCTGCCAGCTGCACGAACTGCTCCCCCCAAGCTAACAGTCTGCATACCCCAATGGCTTTGTCATTCGGCGTGAGTAACACGAACAAGAAGACTGCGGTTATGGACACAGAACACAATAAGCTGTCTATAGAGATTCGATTTTTGGCTCCCCAAGACCAACGCCGTTTTATCTTTAAAGAACTCGCTTGACTCCACAGACTTTGAAGGTGGTTCTTTGCAACAGATGGAAAAGAAATAAGAGTATTTAAATATTCTTCATTGCTTAAAATAAAATTGTCAAATTTAATTTCATTACCACCTTCACGGTATCAAGTAAGTCCGACTACGACTTTGTGTTTCGCTGATGAAGTAATACAATAAATGGTAATTCATATTATATAAAATGAGGGAGAGACTGGCACTAGCAATCGAGAAACATTCATCGGCAACCACCCAAAGGGAAGGGAGCTGCTCGGTTGGTCCAGCCAAAGTCACATGTCTTGTTATTGTTGGTCATTAGATGAAATTGCCAAGTCGTGAGTCGGTGTTAACTGCACAAACAAGTTAAATTTGTTTTCATTTGTTGGCCCGCGTTATGAATAGCTCATTGTCATAAGCAATCTGAGGTGGGATTCGCGGTCGGAGTTACAATTTATTTCGCCCGCCGGAGCTCTTTTTCTCCATCCTTTTGTTTCTGTCCAGCAGATCGCATAGCATTTTGGCAGCGAATGAGTTATTTTAAATCTAATGGAAAATCATGAACCGGAAACTTTTTTATGTTTTGTAGTCGATTTTGGTTACATTTCTGAAGACCCGATCAGCATCTCAGTTAATTCTTGCTTACCCAATCAAAATTAATTTTGTTGATTTCACGTCGAGCTGGCAAAAGTTTTCTCAGTTTCCTCAAACAAATAATACATACATTAAGCCCAGTTTGCTGGGTTGGATTTCAGCAAAGTCAATGCTCATTGAAGGTCCCGTCTCCGCACCTGAATAGTCCGACTAATAAGCCGTTTCTTTTGGCAAGGGATAAAGGAATATTCACTGAGTCCACCAAAGCATCAACAGTTTCTGGTTTGCGAGCCCCTCGGTGGACAATGGACCAAATGGCCTATTCAGCGAAAGAAAATAACTTTTAGCATATTTTAAATCTGAGAGAACAGAATAAGTTTTAATTTAGCCTAAGCGATATCTGAAATAGTTCTAGACACTTACTCTTCAAAGCAAAGTCAAATTTTGCTCTCATCAATAATATGTTAAAGGTAGTCGTTTATAATTTTAACCATTTTTTAAGCAGCTTTCGTGTTTATTAATAAATAAAGTAAACATTTCTTAAGTTCTGCTATTTCACCCACTGTGCGACGGGCCCAAGTCACACGTAATTCCAGCCGGCCAAAGTTACCTTGCTGGGTGTTTTGTGATTCCTTTTGGGGTTGCTGTTATTGCCGTTACTGTCATAAGTTTTTCAACTAAGTTGTCCTTAGGACGTCGGAACGGGGAATCCGTGGATAACCATCGCATATTATAAGTAATACACTCAGGCAATAGGAAGTTCGAGTTTGGGTTCTTGGCATTTTACAAAGCGCATAATTACCAGCAATGTGGACAGAACGGAAAAATGTGGCCCCAAAAAAAAGGGAGCCGAAGTTTTTCGGCAAAATTGTTTGTGGTTGCCAAAGAATGAAAGACGAATGACTACCGAAGGAAAGCTTGATAAACTTTGACAAAAAATACAAAAAAAGGCAGATCGAAAGAAAAAGCAGAAGTGGAGAGCAGGAAAAGTTTGTTCGCAAACTGACTTAGGGAAAATTATAATTACACGCACAGTCAGCCAAATAGTCACCGAGCCGGGTGGAGGAGGAACTGCCATCGGAATGGGCAGAGGAAAATACTTTAATTGCCGTTAGTTTCGAACTTTCCCCCTTCCCACTCATCCTGGCCGCTCCGACAAACAAGCCCCGCCAAATTGGGGCTCCGCTGACGGAGGCAACTCTGGAAATATGCTAAAAATTTGCTACCAAGCATGAAATTTCTATAGTGTAATTAGCCTACCTGCTCGAATCGACTTGCCAAGAATCCAAGCCCAGAGCGAAAGATGGGGAGTAGTTTCTCTGTGGGGCAGCATTCGATTTGCATGCGAAACTTCCTAATTGGCTGGTTTGAGGGGCAATTAAAAATATGGGTTCACTGGCAGTCGGCAGGCAGTGATTTTCTGTGGCAGCTGCTTTAAAAAAGGAGGGAAAATGGCAAAAGCTTTCACTCGCTAGGTACACACTTTTTCATTAACATTTATTTACACTTCATAAATCAAAAAGCCTGAAAATAAAATTTAAAAAAAAAACAGGAAACTCTAAATAAATGGAAAAGAAAATAAAGGCTACAATATAGAAAGCGGCGTGGGAAGCAAAGTGCAGGAAAACAAAACAAAAAAGGAATATAAAATTCACCGGAGAGTGGAAAAAATTCCAACGCTACGGCAATTGAATGCGTCGGCGTTGTTTAATTTTTATTCTTGACTGACCCGGCCCGACTAGACCGCCATCATAGACACTCAGTCCTGTGGATCCATTCACCACCCAGGAGCACTCGGACGTCCCTTGTCCTGGTCACTTTTGTGACCGTTCGTTCGGCTTGCCTGCTCGGCCGAAGTGTTTCATTTATTTAATGCATACAAATTTTCTGGACACTTTAACTGCGACTTTTTGATTTCCTATTTTCGACGGTTTCACTGCTTTCCAGATTTTCCCTTCAAGTCGCACTGAAAGCCCTGGTCCGTCCCTCCATTGAAATTATGGTCAACCGGGGCGGTGGTCCGTACAGAGGGCCCAAAAAAAGCAAAGTCAAATGGTGGCAACTCCCCCGTTCCATTCCACTTTCCCAAGCCAAGGCAAAGGCCAGCAGAAATAAACAGCAGTAAGCCCCACAGACGGCGTCTGGCCTCAAATCTCAAAGCCGCTGGCTCAGACGAAAATAAAAACAAGTAAACAGACAGTAAAAGCGAAATTTTCCCTCCTCACGTTGGCCTGGTGAAGAGTGTAGGATGTGGCCAAAACTCCCTCGCTTGGGGCTCTTCTTAAAATGCTTTCTATTTAAAATTCCTAACAAAACTTAACAATTATTTCATCTTTCATATTCCCATAAAATTTTAATCGGTGCTTCTTAAAAGTAGACGTCATCTTTTCAAATTTTTTGGAAGCCAAACATACATATGATATACAGAAATATTCAGCAACAATTTATTTCACATAAAATTGATTAGATTTTTTTATAAATTATCAAATATATAAAGAATATATGCTGTGATAAAGATTTTTGTATCTTATCAATATAAAAATTTTAACATTTTGTTTTGTTGCCTTCTTAGAAAGTTCTTCTGTCAAAAATTTTACAAATTCGGACGTCTTTGGAGAAATATAATTATTATCAGAAAGGCATTTGGTTTAAGCTTTTCAAAAAACATTGATAAAGAATAAATACATTTATATCTGATCAAATATAAAAGTTTTAAAAACATTCCTTAAGTATTTGTGAGATGCGGAGATGCGGAGAAACCCTCACCATCTGTCCGTTTATCTCTCTATTGATTTTAGCCAAACTACCTTGAAGAGATGAAGAGCTAACTGAGCTATATCTTCCACAATCATCCTTTTTTCTCGTAATATTCTGTGTATGAGTTGTAAGGAATTTTTTTCTATTACTGATGCCTTTGAATCGCAGCATAATTAGACGCCAAGGCAAAGCGAAAGCTTAGTTTGACAACTTTTTACAAATAATTTTGTTTTTTTTTTAAGAGAGGTATGGAGGACGTAAGGATGTGACAGGAAGTCGAAGCTGGAGGGTATGGAAGTTCGAGGCGGAGCTGTGTTGTTTGGCCAAAATTAAAAGTAAATAAAAATATAATTCCGCTTGGACTTGAATTGAATTAACCCACCGACTGCGACGTTCACTGATTTCACTTGTCGATTGATTGGCGATTGTAGCGCTGATGATGGTCTTGTTTGTCGGCCAGTTAAACGGTCTGGAGACCCTACAGGTGAATGGAGTGCCTGGATTGATAGGCGGCCGTGTTTTCGACCCAGCCGCTTATATGAATCAAAGAGCTGGATAAAGAATGATTCCATTTCATTTTGGGCCAACAGTTAATTTGATTTCTTGCGAGCGAGCGCAAGGACCGCCCCGGCTGACTGCATCGTCGATGGTGGGCACACATGTGGGTAAACCGACTGGCAGGAAAGAAATACGAATGAAAATATAATTGGTAATTTATTGTGTCTACAGATTGTTGCTCAAAATGCAATGCGAGCCGAGCCCAAAAGCAAGCAAACGCGGTAAAATAATAAAAAATAAATATGTGCCCACCCGCCTACCCAGGCCGCCGGTGCCCCGCCAGGACCACCACCACCCAGCCAACGAGGGCCCTATCGGCGGCGCTTTGTTTGCAGCAAGCAGCATTTGTCTGCCTCTGCCTGCGTATGAGTGCGGAGAGAGAGCCTGTGCGTCATTGGCATGCAGCTCGAAACTCCCCGACAACTGCTCTCGAGTGCGGCCAATAAAAATAAAAATTGTTCCATAATAAAAAGCGTTGTGTGCAAAAAACCCACGGACCGACCAAATAAATCACACAACTTCAACAGACATGGAACTCTGTGGAGTGGACTCGAGTGCTGGAGCAGGGAGCCCGCAGAGGCTGGCGACGCCTAGGGGCCGACGCGTCGGCCGACTTGTGGCTTGCTCTATGACGCCGACCTGAGCTTTAAACTGGGAACTTTGAGTAGACAGAAATTGAAAATGGGAAGACACGAGTAAGGAGGGCACCTCCCTGTAGAGCGGAAGTTTACGAGCAGCCCTCGTCCGATATGTGAAATATCATATTAATATCGCCCGATTGGATAACCGAAGCGACTGCAAAACGATGATGACCAATCATTAATTATACGCCCTCCCGGCAGTCGGGACAGCCGACAAAAGCAGCCACATGCGGGCTCGGCCAGTGGAGCCTAAAATACAACAAAAGCAACGCCAAACTGCCCCTTTGATTTATATAAATCACGGCAAAATACGCAAACTGTCAAGCGTCCTGTTGAACTTTCCATTTTCTTGTGCCGAACGGCGGCGACGGCGACTGCGGCGACATTCGTTCGTTTGAAATCGACGCGAATTTGACAATAAATCAGGCGCAGCGGCTCAAACCCAACCAGCATTGTCAGTTATTTCAGCAATTCGGTTAACAGATCCAAGCTGCCGTCGCCAGGGACCGCGGGAGGGCCCCTGGCATGCGACGATCGCTAACGAACTGCCATGTCGGCAGCGGCGGGAGCATCACAAGTGTCGGTCATTAACGCTTTTAAACCAGTTTTGACATTTTAATTAAAGCCGCGCACATGTTGCATTTCGGGCCACACTCTGCCACTGCATCTGCCACTGGCGGCGGCAAGGTCAAGCGTAGATCATAGAAGCTCGCGCGAGCGCGCGCGCGCCAGCCTTCCGCTCCGGTGGGTTGCCTTATCGCATTGGGTTGGCACTGTCCGGGCCACCGGCTGGGCTGGCTGGCATCTCATCGGTATCTGTTTGGCCAACTTGTGCATGTCCTGCCTGCGAACATCGGCCGGAACAGCATCGGCATCAGCAGCAGCAACGGCGCGACAAGACCAAGAAATTTGCATTTACCAGCCTGTCGCCCACTTAATTACGCAGCAACGCAGCCATCGCCGTCGCTGTTGAATTCACCGTCACTGCCGCTGATGATGCCATCCCGCCGACCTCCTAGACGGCGGCAGCTATGCGACAACATGTTGCACACTAACAAGCATGCCAATGAGTAGTCAACATTCAGGGACCCTCGGGCTTAATAGTTTTTAAGGCCTGACTGCCGTGAAAAACTTTTTCGTTCCTTCAAGAACCCTCTAAAAAACTTAATAGGCGATCAACTTATTAATAAGATGAAAGTCGAAAAACGCCACACAATCAATTTAGAGATCATTGACGGAGTGCAAAGGACTTAGAACACCGTTGACACTTTTGTGGGGTGGACCGTCGCCGAGTCTCGCTAAGCAAGTGGAAATATTTCCCAACAAATTATTCAACACTCTGGCATGCACAATGGGCGAACGGGCCGGGGAGGCTGTGGTTGGGCCCCTCGACCTATCTGGTCTCCGGCATCCCTCCGGCCGACTGTCAACGTCTTGTCTGGAGGCTGCTGCTTGTCATTTCCTTTGCCGGTTAGTGGCTCTCTGCGCAGGCTTGTAAAACGTTTTGTGGAATGCGCTTGGACGCTGTTTCATCACAGGGATGGGGGGTGGAGGTAGGGGAAAAGTTCTTTGAAGAACGTAAATCATGCCAATTTAAATGAGTGAGGCTCTCGCCTACCTGCACCGCGGAACCCTACGCGACAAGCTAACTAGCAGTGCGTTTTGACACTTGTCATTGGCCCGGCCATGTAAATATGGCCAAGGGGCCGGCGCAGACTGCACGACGACGCATCGCCGATTTCATCCGCACATCCATTGGCGGCTTTTTCGTCGTCACAGGAAATGCGACGGCCACGGGCCTCGCACTTGCACAGCCGTTGATTGAATAATATCCCCAGGACCGATCTTCATCCGCAATTCCAAACTAGCCATTAAAATGTTATCGTTAACACAAAACCTCTTGGTATCCACTGCTCTGGAGGCAGATGACTAACGCTTGCCGTCCGAAAGATATTCGATTAAATTCGGATAGAAATCGTAGAGTTGAGTGTTGGGTGGGCAAAGGGGCAGAGCGCAGTGTTCTCTGGGCTGTGGTGAATTGCTGAATGCTGATTATCAGTCCGCGCCTTATTCGACACCGCTGATTGGCGGTGCGAGTCCGCGATCTTGTCTAGTGCGTAAATCTGGCGATGCGCTTGCAGATTAAATGCCATTTCCGAGTAAGTGGCCCTTCATATTGTGGCTGTGGCAGAAGCGATAACGGTGAGCAGCCAGCCCTTCAATGCTGGGCTTGGTACGCTGGATGAGCTTGAAGTGAACGAGTGTCCCCTACCGATCGGGGGGCCCGCATGGCGAGGATCGTCTGTCGCACCTGTTCATTAAACGACGGGCAAATTATAGTGCACTGAATGCAGTAAACAAATATAATCGACATCCTGTGCGCAGGTAGTGTCCACAAAGGATGCCGACATGTAGCCCAGCCATCGACATCTGTGAGGAGCCGAACGGCCTGGTCAGGCAGTCGGGCAGTCGCGCGGTCGGGAAACTTGTCAAGCGGACAAAAGCAATCGACCATTCAAAGCGAGGTGGAGTGGGCAGGCGGCGCTTTAGCTCAGCCTGAAATGAGCTGGAATGCAAACAACAACAAAAACAAATAATAAACACAACCATTTTTGATTTAGCATGAAATTTAAGTGAGCTCTGAAATGCAACGGCTGCGCGGCCCCAGCCGCACAGTGGGCCAAATATGCACATGATTATACCTTGATCTTATCACCAGAGCGAAGGGATCCTTAGCAATGAAAGTTGTAATCGAATTTGCACCACTGTGCGCGTGCCTGCGTGCCGCCTCGAGTTTTATTGTCCGTCGCGCAAATATTGTCAAAGTGGCCCTGGTTGCCAGGAGGTAGGAAACTCCAGGTCCCCTCTTCCCCAGGCGGCTTCAGGCTCGCCCATTTGCATCTCCCTAGCTGCAACGGAAGCGCCAGTGAAATGAAAAAGATGCCGCCGCGGTTGTCCCAGCGAAACTCGTCTGAGATCTTGAGTCGGTTCTGTTTACCCGGCGCTTCGAGGGTCTCTGAAACCGGGGAACGGCTCTTATTTGGTTTTGTAGTTTGGTTTGCTTAGGACCAGCACAAGAGCACCAGCGGCTCGGCGAATGTCCGGGCACTTTGGTTGGCAAAAGTGGCGGGCAATCAAAAACAAATTATGAGGGCGCTACAATTTACCCAGCTCGAGTGCCTGGCCGGCTAGGCCGCTTATCTCCTGGGCCATGAGCCTGGCTAATGTTTATTGAAGTAATGCAGTTGGCATGCAGCGGGAGTTATTTATGGATAAATCGTCTGATAACCTCAGTCGGTCGGGGGGCCAACATTGAACTTTCATGGAACAAGCGACCCCAAAGTGCAAACTCATTCAACCCACACACCCTACTGACCCACTTTTCCCAGAAAACGGGAGAGGGAGAGCAAGGCTGGTCGGTCACATGCCAATATAATGGTTGAATGGCGGAATCCTCTATCAATAATTGACTTAAAAGCAAACAATTTATGATGACCTAAGCAGCAGCAACCATCGACGAGCCGTCGGCGGCTGCCCTGCTGAAGGAAAGCGAACCCTGGAGCGGCCAAAAAGGGTGCGGTAATCAAAGGAATTGGCCAAGATTGAAGCCAGCCGATAAGGCCAAGTCAGCGTTGTGCTATCCGCTATCCCTTATTGTTGCCATTTCTCTTCTCGTTGTTTTTGTTGTTCCAGCTATTGATAATGTTGTAGATGTGGATATGAATGCCGATGGTTGAGGAGGATGGTCGGCGGTCGATGGTCGGGGCGATAGCGATAGAGCACGCCGAGTGCAATTTGAGCCAGCGACCAGCCAAGAATCCCCACCACCAACTAATGTGAAAGTCAAACATGTTGACGGTCGGTCTATAGAGGGGGGCCGTGGTGTTGACGATGATGATGATGATGTCGATGATGACTTGCTGCTTTGATGACCTTTGAAAAATCTATCGCCATCTCACAAGTCGACCGACCAGCCAGCCAGCCAGTCCTCTTGAGTGGTCCGAAGTTGGAAATATTTTTATGGTAGCTCTTGAGCAATAAATCGCCATAAACCGACGGAGCGGAAGACAGAGAGAGAGAGAGCAAATCAAAGACAATAAATAAGTTGAGAGGCCAGTAAAATACCAAGACAAATAATGAGCCAGCATTTGAGAAGCTGGCCCCGTCCATGGCCAAATAGAATTGGGTCACTGTATGTCCCAAACCTCTACCGTCAACCTGTCAGACACTGTCCCACGGGACAGCCCCCTCTTTGGACATATGGCACGGATTGGACTGGTGGCTTGCAAGTTGAAATAAGTGCATAAATTTTAGAACGATTCAACCACAAATCAACGTAATCACGATGACAGCGCTAACTGCGTGACTGCCTAGCCCGCCACGAGGACTCTCTCCATTTCCCGCTGACTCACTTATGTAATCACAAAATTGGCATAAACAGATGTATTAAAAGCAAGCCGCGCGGAGGGCTCTCGGGTTGAACGGATTCCATTTTTGCTAACCGGTAAACTGCGGCAAAA
The DNA here is from genome assembly GCA_037075105.1 of Lissocephala sabroskyi. Taxonomy (NCBI): domain Eukaryota; kingdom Metazoa; phylum Arthropoda; class Insecta; order Diptera; family Drosophilidae; genus Lissocephala; species Lissocephala sabroskyi. Next base: position 44,428 of record JBAMCP010000266.1, read on the forward strand.
CTGACGATTCATTATTGACGGAAGTCGAGCATGGCGCCTGGTGTACCTGAGAGGCGTCCCAATCTGTGATATGAAATCCCCAAGCGGGCTACTATTGAAGGCCTGAAGATCTAGGGAATCTATTAAATTTTTTCTTACCTCCTGGATTGGCTGATTGGACGGTAAAGTGGAAAAGATATGGCCCGAGCCAAGAGAATTTTAGGTGGGTCATAATTTAGGAGGAGGAAGCTAATTATGGACAACAAAATCCTTTTGTTATCATTTGAAGCGAACCCCCGCAGCTGGCATTAATTGCGGCTACTTTATAAGCCGGGCACAAGAAACCCGCCAGCGCGTCGGCCAATCAGTGAGCCACCCGAAAAACCCCCAAGTGCATTGTTCGGTATCGTTTAGCCTTAGACTGTCATCATTAAGGCCACATGCGGACGGGGGGCCGAGGACGGCCCAATGAGCTGGGGACTCATCAGGCCAGTCGCTGCCACAAGCCACCACGGCGACTAATAATCGCCGAGACGGGTCTTCTGCTCCTCGCTGCGTAAGCGCCACTCGGGCAAAGACTGCGACGATGCTTGGCCCCGCACCACCGGCGGTTGGCGGCTGGCGGCCGGCGGAGCCACTTGTAAGCTGTCAAACTCGAAAATTTGCAATGACAGCAAACATTGCCAAGCTCGCAGAAGATAAGCAGCGAAATGAACGCCGCAGTCGTCGCACAAACTAAAAACTCATTGTCAGGCGCTGCTTGTTCCTATTCCCGGCGACCACGACGACGACGTTGGCCATGGCAGTGGTGAGTGCATTGGGGGTGCGTTGCTGCATAATAAACTGGGAGCGAGACCAAGTCTCGGACTTGGCCACTGGCAGGTTGGCTGGTTAGCCAGTCGGCCGCCTCACAAAGAATTGGGCGCCAGCCTGCTAGCCGCTTGGCCCTTGACAGCCGCGTCGGCTGCGGCGGCGTCGGTTGCACTCCAAAGAAACAATAAACACACGAAAAATAATGTAATGAGTTGCTGCAGGGACAAGTGCAGCGGCGCCACTTCAGATCTGCACAGTGGACGCCTCTCGCAGCTCAACTCGATGCTCAACGATATAACCTCGAAATTGAATAGTTTAAGGATCACGGGACTACCGAAGAGGGGGATTTGAAATTCGCCTTCTCCAAGGCCAAAAGAGGAAACAGCGAGCTCTCAACATTGTGCCCCCGTGACTGTTGCATATGAAATTCAGTTTTAAGGCTTTGCGGGTTTTTTTTATTGCATTGTGAGAAAACTGCGAAGAGCGTCAGGCTGTCCGGGCTGGTCTATAATTGATGTGCCCGGCATTACTAGACAGAAATGCGTGGTTATCCGTCAGGCCAGGCGAAGACAATCAAATCCGAGGGCTGCCACAAAGTGGGACAAGGAACGGCGAATTGCGGGTATCGGAGGCTGGCGATCGGCTTGGGTTTGCCGCTCCGCGGTGCACCGCGGCCGTTTCTACTTATTAATTAGGAATTTTTTTAATTAATGCAATAAATTTGTGGCTGCCAACTGGCAAAAGACGGTAAAAAACTGCGATTGCGTAAAAAATTTCTTCTTATTTTTTGGGCCATTTCGCTGGCCCGTCGGCTCGCCGGCTTTGGTTGCATGCGCCGCCAAAATGTGCGAAAATTTATGTTACCTGCGATTCTGCCTGCAACTGTGGACGCCCATGTGTCGCCTGGTGGCTTGCGGATATGAACGGCCCGCTGCCGTCGCTGTCTGCCGACAAAGTGGGTCACCGTCCCTGCCGAATTTCAATTAAATGCTCATAAATTTAAAATTAGTAATAACCGGCGAATGCGGCTACAAAACGATGCCAGGCACGCAACTTGCGGGTCCTGCGGCAGCTGTCGCCCGCACCGCACTGGACACGCGGAGGCCACGACCGCCGCAGAGCTGCCACCTGTCGAAAAATCTGTTAGCCATTCCCCCAGCTTGTTCTTTTCGCAAGGTGCCGACTTGCCTATTAATTAAGCCCAACTTCATCACCTGCTGGGCCGACGATCGGCCATCAATGCGGGCACTATAATTTCGACGGCCGCTTTCATTTAAATTGGGAGACAAATCGACGCCACTCATGATGACTTCGTTGAAGACGAATGCTGATTAAATATATATCAGGAGCTCGCTTTGACTAATTCGGACGGATCTTCTAGCTTTTCCGCAGGTCACAGGGGAACGCAAGAATTTCATGTTTCCTCAGCGGTGACTTGAGCCGCCTGACGAGCTTTGATTACGGACTGCAGAGAAAATATATTAATTATGGATATAAACTAGAGACACATTTATTCAATTCTTGAATGGTGAACTCACAGATCTCAAGGAATACCACAAAATATTGCCAAAAAGAATAATTGTTTCTTTAAATATATTTAGTGCTTAACATGTCAATTCAACCTCGTTTATGCATTCTGTTGGGATGGTTAAGTTATATTTGCATTTTATATATGTATATTCAAAGAAGTTAGTGTGTGCAAACCAGTCTTCCAAATAAATCAGCTGAGCGTCAAAGCTGCCCTTAGACAAGTGCAAATAGTAGCGAGACCTATCTAAAATCGGAACCGATTAGGTCGTATTTACAAAAATTGGTTCCTCTGTAACTCGTTTATTCTGTTTCTCTAACTTACACACAAAAGTCTGGATTTTCGAATCCCATGCTAACTTACGTATATCACATTCAAGACTTCTATATTTGTATCCCTTAAGTGAAAGTAACAATCATAATGAGAGATCATATTCCCACTGGAAATCTTAAAAGGCCTACGAAAGTTCTGAGTCGTGTTTTCTCGGCTGCAATTTTTGTGACTCGGCAAAATCGAAGTAATCAGCGGGTATAAAAAAATGGGGGCTTCTTCCACTGGCCCTGCATATTCCACCCTGATGGCTATGACATAAATCTTATTTACAAAAGTGTAAACAAAAATTACTCACCCGTGCAGGAAGGGCGAAAACAAAAGTGAAAATTCAAAAAAAAATGGGCAAGCGTGGAAAGGCTGAAATGTGAAAGTCATCGGCTTCGCCACACGTTGCCCCCAGCCTGCCCCGCCTTCCGCAACACGGAACAATGAGCCCTCTCCGGTGGGGCGCCACTGAATCACAGAAATCGCTCGACGCGACCCCTCCACCTGCGCGGCCGTAACTCGAATGCGAATTAGCATGTGTTTGGTTCGGGAGGGGGTGGGGGAGGGGAAGACCCATAAGATATCCATTCCCTCGCCCACTCTCCCGAAAAAAACACGCCGGCTAATGGCTCTCCAGTGTGTTTGGCGTTGTCGTTGCCATCGGCCTGCTGCTGGAAGGGAAGGACTCCCGCGGGGTTGACGGGGGCGGCAGCAACGCTATTGGAATCCACAGCGGCATTGGCCTGTTGAAAAGTCAACGATTGCCGCGCTGCGGAAATTAACGGAAAATCAGCAGTGACGCTGGCAACGCTCAATGGCAGCCCAGAAGCCCAAGCTTGGGCTCCGGCTCCGCACCGGAGCACTGGGGCGGCAGGCAGCGATGTTAATAGCAACAAATAAGAAGGATGCTTGATTTAATGTACAAAACTTTTGATGTTTCGCGTTGCTGGCAACAACCGAGAAAACAACGGCAACGCAGCGGCGGCAACGAGCAGAAGTTTGATTTTCCATCCGTGGGCGGGGTGGGGTTGTAATTACGGCCAAACCCGTGCCTGCCTGCCGACACGGCAGTCGTCGGGGCTCGGGGTCCCTGTCACCGCTGCCAGCCCAGTGGAGCAGAAATCACGCACCCTCCTCCCCCCCTGACAGGGCGGTGGAGGGTATGCGTACATAAATGTATACAAATTATGCGAATTTATCAGGAAAATTCAATGAACTGTAAATGGTCTGGAAGTTGTTTATGCCCGTGTGTGAGTGCCGCTCTGGAGGTGTTTGGTCTTCGACTATTGTTGTTATTATTTCTGCTTTTGTTGTTGTAGTCTTGCGGTTGTCTGTTACACCGTTAGACGCGCGGCATGAGCAATAAGTGGCAGTGGAGGACGTGGGGGTTGGGAGACTGCCTGGGAACTGGCACAGGTGCCTGACACGAGCAGGGCAAGGTGTATGTGGTTGGCAGAATTAGCAAAAGCCGACAAGCACCGAAGAGGAGGATGCTCATTTGGCCTGGGATCTAAAGGTAAGACTAAGGATTCCTTGCTTGTGGGGTCCCTGATATCACACATCTTTTGCAAATAGCGAAGTTGAGAACTCATTTAAGATTTTGTTTGTGAATTGCAAAATCGGAAGAAAGTTTTGGTTTGCATAAAAAGAAGAAGAATGTCATGGAAATATTAAATTACAAAAATAGGTTTTATTTGCTATTTTGCCATCTTAACATATGCGAATTTTTCTATTGGTGCTAGGACACTTATAAAATTCCTTAATTCATACGAACTGAGTTTTTTCTCTAAACAATACTTTTAATTAATTGTTCGGCAAATATAAAATTTTTCTTCGAAATTTCAGTAAATGTAGGGTTATGAATAGCATGGTAAATATAAATTAATCTGAAAACTTGTTGAAATTGGTATATTTATTTGACAAACAATATTGAATATAATTAGAGGATTTTTTTTTTAACTCAGGGCAGCACTAGTTTACGAATGGATTAAGAAAAAAAATGGCTATGATCGAAATTAATATATAGTACCAAAATATTCCAATACCGTCGATCAGAAATAAAAAATGATAATACGACTAGACTCTAAGCAAATTATATTGCACCCAACCGACTCTCATATTCTCGATAAACACATAACATTTTCCTCTCACATAACTCAAATCCAAACTATATTTATTTACTCGAACTACTGAATGCCGACCATTGAACTCGGAAATAACTAACACAGTAGAACTCCAAACATCCAGTTCTAATACTCGATTCAATCCAATTACATCCTGGGGTGATACAAAACAGAAGAGTTATAAAAAAAGAATAGTCTTAAACCAAAGAAATTGCTTCATTATTTCAAAAGGAATAATCTGAAGAGTCCCTTTTAGAATCATTATTATCTATTCTTATTCATCGTCTCGCATATCTACATTTACTTATAATGGCCGCCAATGATTTCTATAATAAGAAAAGTTTATTCTTACCGGAGAAAGTGGGTGCGTTTTGAAACGATTTGGTTTAAGATGGTCTAATTTGTTTTCATTTTCATTAACAGGAAAATAGTAAAAGGACACCTTAGCCAGGCCAGCCATTTTTTGTCAGTCAGTTTTAGATATTAACAAGAAATATGTTTGTAAAAAATTGTATACCTGTGTTAAAAAAATTCAAAGTTACTTACGAATCGAAGCAGAGCTCGGTCAACTGGCCAGACTTGGGTTACCAGAACGGAGAGCTCAATGGAAGGCGATTCGAAGCAAGGGCCCGTCAAAGGGATGCACTCTCCAAGCAAGCCCAAAGTTTGGCTATAGCGCGAAAATCGACGAGTTCTGAATAAAATTTGAATAGATGTACTTGGTAAAATAATTGTTACATTTGTGGTGAATATTTTGCGTAGGCTGGCAGGGGGTAAATGTCCGAAAATGTGCAAAGGGCAAATTTTTGAAGGTGCAAACAGCCAGCGGATGCGAGGCGGCGACAAGACGCCAAGTGTAAAAGAAATAAACGACTTTAAATTGGAAAGTCAACGCGGCTCTGGCCACGGCCACGTCCTGGTTGTTGGACAAACATCCGCTTTGTCGGCTCCAAATTCATTTCATTTTACAGAGTCCACGGCGACGCAACGACGACAATGACGACGACGGGGAGGGCAAATAGACGGCGAGATTTCTTGGGGTACAAAAGCGGAACGGCGCTCAAAATGACTGACACGGCTTGCTAGTCATGGTCAAGACCGTGAAGCGGCTGGACAAGGACCACGACCTCGGCCAGAGCACACTCTGGCAAAGGCTCTCATAAGCAAGGCGAAGAGGATGAGAGGGAGGTTGTGTGTGATGGAGAGGGAAGTGCATTGCGAAATGAAATTCCGGAGCTATCCGAACATTTTGTAGCTGGCTTAGTTGTTTTAAACTTTATTGTTTACGCTTGTGATCAGCAGAAAGGACGACGGCGGACCTATCAGCTCCTTGCTCTCTCGTCTCGCTGGTGTGCGGTTCTAAAACATAAACGGAAGCGATTTATGGCGCAAACACAATGAAGGCACCGACCGACCCGGCCACAAACAACAATACAAGGACTCGACTCGACTCGAATAAGGACACTCACACCTCTCCTCGTCGAGGGGTCGGGAGGCGGTCGGAGTCGTGGCAGCTCATAAAAAAGGCAAACAAACAAAACATCAAGGCATCCCGAGCGTGGCCGGGACTCGGACCCTGGACAGCACTGACCGAGATTTCCCCACGTATGACTGTGTGTGTGTGTGTGTGTGTGTGTGCTGGCCGCAACTAAAGTGCTTGTCACTGGTCTCGGCCGGAAGTATCTTTATTTTTAGCTTTCACTTTAGTCTGTTGGCGCCCACGCATCCTCCACAGCAGAGCGCCGAGTGCCGGTGCCGAGACGACCAAGTGTTATTATCCTGCTTAGCCATAATACATTGTTAAAATGTTAGTATGTCATTTGCTCGCCAGAGCGTACGGTTCCCGGAGCACAGGGCAGGCGCGCGGTGAAATTATAAGAAATTGAAAAATGTACAAAGGAAAAGAAAATAAATGCCAAGTGGTAAATGCGACGAGCCTGCCGTCCCGTGGATTCCTGTGGGAATCGTTGTCATCCCGGCTCCCCCGTCCCTGTCGGAGCTTATTTAAGGGCAGGCTGGGTCCGCTGATGGGCCCTTCGAGAACGAGATCCGTTGGAGCGGGGAGCACGCGTGCGAGCTTATTAAATTTTCAACAGGAAGCGCTTTGCGCTCTGCTCTTCGATGTCGCTGTCGGCCATTTTGAATTTGAATTTGGAAAATTATTGTCCTTCTGTTTTCTGCTGCCTTCCTGGGCGTGTGTTCAACTTATTTTGTGTTTAGACAACCGTCTCGGCGACCCTTGCCCGGGCTGCCGGCTTAACCACCTGTTACGGGGTCGGTGGTTTTTATTTTTTTGTTCTTTGTTGGGGTTTTTTTTTATTGGGCAGCCCGTTTCCTTAGACGCTCTACTGAGTTTCGCATGAACAATTAAGATCATTAAAATTCAATTAATTTAATTAATTGAAGCAGAAATGTGCCCTCGACCCGTTTCGTTTGCTTTCATCCGTCTCCCTTAAAGGCGCCAAAAATATTCACCGTTCGCGGCAAAAGTCACCCACCTTATAAAACTGCCAGTCTTAAGGGAATCTTTTTCGCCTAAAAACACTTGAATGCCGTGCTTAAATTTGTAATACCACACAATTTAAATTGATGATCGATGTACGAGGTGTGACAATTAAATATTCTTAAATAGCTTGCCAGCGGCGCTTTGTTAAATTTAAAACTTTTATACATAAATCTGTTTTGGAATAATTTTTGATATTTTTTTTAAATTACGTATAATGCAATCATTTCTGCAACTATTGAAAAAATAAACATGTCTTTTAGATTATTTAATTTCGTGGGTTTGAGTGCACTGTTCCTTAAATAAGCTCACTTTTGCTATTAAGTTTGTGAGTGGCTTTAAAAATAAAATTCCCCTCTTTAAGCCTATCATGAAAATATTAAAGAAGTTTTGAGTACATAAATTGGTTTAGTTTAGTCTCGACTAGGGAAAAGACGAACGTGAAAGCATCAACGACTTGCAGAAAAGCTCTGCCATACATTTTCCCAGATCCTCACTATACTCGTACAAAAAATAAAAGCCAATTGAAAAAACCTATCAACCTATTGTAATCAAATAAAAAATGGCTTAATTCAAAAGTGATCTGCCCAACAATATAACTACGTGGATCCAGTCTATATTCGTTCTTTAACGAATAATTATTCATATTGTCGTATCAGCTGGTTAAGCCACCAAACGTAAAAAGCTTAGGTGATAATTGAAAACTTCAATTTAATGATTAATCGGATATTTTTACACTGAAATATGTAACTGTGAATCTTGAACTGAAGTTAGTTAGACTCCGGTCACTAATAGCTGGAAATTGATTTTAGCAATTCTATGTAATTTCGTTTTAATAACAAACAGATCTTAATTTAGAATTTCCCTTCTTACGATTACGATTCTGGTACACAGAAATATAAAAATTTAAAGCTCCCGTGAAGAGCAGAATTGGTTCAGCTACCGAACAGGAACCTGGCCGATCGCGCAAACTAGTACGATGGGGAGCAGCTCAAAGTTCCCACCCTTAACTACTAGTGTAATAGTAACTTTCAACCTTAAAGTTAAGCATGAATTTTTCATTTCACTAAAGCCATACTTCGTTTTATAAGTGTAGATGGTTCTCTTATTGCCATTTTTCATTGAAGTTTGGATAATCGCCCACACATATCTTTGTCCTTATTTGGGTTCGAAATGAAACAATATTGGGTGGTAGAATTTCTGGGAGCGCCAACTGTTCCAGTTCCTTTTAGCCAGGCAATTGAATTGACTCGCTGCCCAATACCACAATTAAAATTAATTTGTTTTGCAGACCGACTAAAACAATGGGAAGGAGCAGAATACTTTGAAATGGGAGGCTACGAAAAGTTAGCCAGACGATGGCGGTGTAATAAAAATTCCCAACGTAATTAAAATCAAAGGATTTCACGTTTAAAAATTTATGTACGCTATAATTTTAAAACGCACCAAGAGACACTCGGCGAAAGGCCGAGCCGAGCCACGGAGGCGTCCAGGATACTCGGCCGGGCCATGGCAGACAACGCGTGTGCTCGTAAATTTCCAGTCGCCGCCCGCCCGACCGCCACCCACCTCCAACGTCCTGCAGCGAAAACGCTTTATGGCCGTTAATTTGTTGGCGGCTGACTGCCTGGTCGGCTGGTTGGCTGGTTGGTTGGCTGGCTGGTGACTGTGCGCAAATGATTTGTTTCCTTGACGCCGTTTGAAAACAAAAGCTCTGCCCAGCCGTTAGTGGTCAGTAATGGTTGCCGGGCAATGGGCGCTGGGCGGGGGCTGCCGAAAACGTGACTGCGTTCCACATATGCCGGGCATGCAGTTGATCCTGAAACACACTGCATCGCTGGAGGCGTGGCTGGGGAGGGGGATGCGTTCGTCGCTAATTTAACTTAATGGTCATTGTTGTAAATTACATTAATTTTAATGCGATTCCACACACACGCCGCTGCACAAAAACACCGCCCGCCAAACACAGCCATTTGCATAGACGCCGGGCGGGCCCTCCCCCGGCCCCGAATTCAGGGCGGCTGGAAAGCTTTTAAGAGTTCAATTGCTGGCCATTGCACTTTCGTGCAATTATTACATTAACAAACTTACATCAAGTGTCACAAATGAATGCATTTATGATATGCATTTTAAAAGGCCCGCCGCCCGGGCACACGGACCAGGCCGCAGGGCGATTTTGTTGTCTCCCGGAATTAAAGCTGAAAAAAATCCTTATATCTTAACGGAGGCTGACCATGCTGGCCTTTCGGCTCCCAATCCACCTTGATTTGCATAAAATGCAGGAGCCTATGTGGCGTATACGCAATGTGGTCGAAGGCAAGCAAACAGGCCTGTAATCTTCTACACACATTCACGCACAGGTAGTCGCCTAACCGGCTGATTGAACAGCAGCCCTGCGAAACACATGTCGGTCCGCATTTCTTTTGCCGCTTGCACGTTTGCTGTTGCCAAGTTGTCGGGTAATTGGAACTGGCGTCGATGGGGGCCGTCGATTGCCAACAGCCGCAGCCTATTTTGAGCAAATATTATTGTTTGCATTTATGTTTGTCTACGGTATCGCCCAGTCGATAATATATACCACCCCTGCCCCCTTTCGCAGTGGCTGCAATATGCATAGGTCCATAAACAAATGTCCTTTGCACATAATAAAAGTTTCGAACACTGCCCCGAACAGTGGGCCACTTGTTCTTTTTATCAACGAAATCAACTGCAATCCCATCCTTTATATTTCGAAGAGCTTAAAAGCTCAAAGTAGTTCTCATTTTTGTTAGTTTTTTTAAGGGATCGTTTCGTAGTTGGAGGAATTGAGAACTCAAGATATGCACAACCTTTCCTAAAGTTTTCTGTATTCGATAGTTTGTTAATACATAATTAGTATCGGAAACAGTTAAGTTATTAGGACAAAAATTTGAAGAAATCGGGGCTACACACTTGAACGTAAATAAAAATTGCAATGAAAGCTGTGAGCTAGAAATATCAGAAGTTTTTGATTAAAATTGGAGACAACAAGAGTTTTCTTAGGAAGCATTAGAAACCGTTTCCATTTCCAGTATCTGCATTCCATATTCATCTCTTCGTTGTATTTCTTTAATTTCCTCCAGATTCATCAGAAGAACTTGGAAGCTTCTCAAGTGCCTAAGAAGAGTATAAGCCTACGTTGGATGAGACTTCTCTCACTTTCTCTAGGCCAAATTAGAGTTTAAAACTTTGCCATTTTACAGCCTACTGTGCTCCGGGGTCTTGGCTGTGTTGTTTTGGGGCACCGCTGTCCTGGCCACCTCACTCGGTGGCTCTTGTTTACGCATCCCTGTTACTGTTGCATGCCTCAAAGCATGCAGTTCGCAGGACACAACATGTAAACATAACCTCAAATTAAAATATGTTTGCCTAGCGGCCGCCCCCTCGACGGTACGCAGGACGCAGGAAGTTGTGTCGACAGCACCTCGGCGAGGCATAAATTAAAAGTTTGCCAAATGTAACAAGCCAAGTTTTGCCCTACCCCTGTCGTCCTTGGTGCGTCCTGCAACTAATTATGCATAAGGCTTGATATGCACGGATTGGTAGCTGCAAATTACCAGGAGACTTTGGCTGCCTTGTTTATTTACCTTTTGGTCTGGGGCGCACGCAACGATTTGCTGCACAGTCAACCTCCAGGACAAAGACCGCCGCCCCGTCCTGTCGAAGGGCCGGGTCCTGTATTATGACAGCTGCGGTGATTGACAGGCGGTCGGCAGGCGGGGTGGGCAACAGGAAGAATAATCAAGCATAAAATACACAAGCAGGCCCACTGTGCATGTCTCGCGGCCATAAATCTGCTGAATATTGCGAATAAAACAACAAAGGTCAATTGAAAAGTTGCTGATTTGCCAGCTGACAGCTTTTAGTTTCCTTCCAAGTTTCGCTTATTTTTTCCTTGTCTGCCAAGTGTTAAAAGCCGGAGACCGCAGCGCGGATTACAAGAGGATCCATCAACGAGGCGTAAAATACTCAAGTACTTATTAAACTAAATGCACAAAATGCCGCCCCGCTCAGTCCGTCCATCCGCCCGTCGCCCCTCCACACCGCCACCACGCAGACCAGCCAGCCAGTCTGCCCGTCAGCCAAACAGCCACTCATGTCAAATCGCTTAACAAGCAATTTAATGGCCCGTCAACAAAGGGCGCAAGCGCACACCGTGAAAATGGACTCAGTAACCAACCAGCCGGTCAGGCAGCCCGTCAGCCGGAAGGCGGATACGGGGACTGGACTAAATTAAGGATTGGAGTGGTGGCCCAGCACATCGCGATAAGCCAATCCAAAGACACATTAAGATGGATAATATTCGGTCGTCACAAAAGCTAGCCGAAATGTCAACGCTCTTCGGCTCAAGACGCCCAGGACCTCTGGAAAAATCTGAAACTAAATAAAACCAACCCACACATCCCACTAACACTAAATTCGGAACTGATTGAAGACGACTCTTATTCATTACCTTGAGATACTTGAGCTCATTTAATTTAGGAGCAATAAGAATGCAGCTTAACCTACAAGGATAGGCTTCATAGATCAATATGTAGTAGGGTCGTTTTAAGTCATATTTGAGGGTATGGTTGTTCCTAAGACAACCTCGTGTCCTTCCGAGTTCAGGGATTCTCAGCCGGGACTCTCAGATTTTACAATCTCCACAGACACAGAAAAGCAAAAAGCTTTTTTTTGCTATAATAACTTATTTGCCAAGATTGCTTGAGAGCTGCCAAGTGGAAAAATTGACGAGGAGCAAATCTATAATACAAACGTCCAAACACTAAGGGAATTTTACGTAAACCAAACCCTCCAACACTAAACCACAAATATAACCAAACTAGTCTTACAACTAATTATAACGCCTTAAGAAATGAGAATTGTACACTTAAGACTTTGAAAATCTGTTCTAGGATGTAAAGCTTAAATAATATTATCATTTATCAATAAAGGTACGATAAATAATAATAATCTTTGAATAAAATAAAAATATGGGGAAACAAATGAAAGATTTTAAGTATTTCGATAAATTACATTTGGCATTTGGAGAAACAAAGGCCCGACACGACGGTCAGTTGGGTAGTTGAGTTGAGATATTTTAATGGTCGGCCGGATGAATTGTTGATTCCATGCCCGAGGCAAAGTGAATTCCATTTTGAAAATACTTTTGCGCCTCGGGCCAGCAAATTACTCAAAAATGGCGCACAAATTGCAACAGGGCGCGCATAAATTTCGCCAGCGTTCCGTTCCACCCAAGGAAGCGAAATAAAAACTCGAACCAAACTAGCGAGGCACTAGTGCAAAATTAAAACATTAATCTGCCCGCCGACCAGAGCCGAGCCGTGCAGACACATGAATAATAATTAATTCAAGGTTAAATTTATTAATTTATTTATAAAACCAAAAAAGGGCAGACCATTCCTCCCGCCCGCCCGTACGTCCGAAAGCCGGACATCCTAAGAGGTGCGAACTTTAAAGACAGAAGTAAAATCTTAAGTTTGGCTAACCAGCCAGCGAGCCGACGTCTAGGCCACTCCGATGCCGACTCTGACTCCGCTGAGGCGAGCAGTTTGGGAGAGAAAAAATGCCAGGACGCCCTCTAGGGACAGATTAGCGATTAATCTATGGGGCATGGCCGGCCACATGCACATGCACATTGGCGGCGGCAAGGCGACACCGTCGTCCTCGCTGGCATGGAAGAGGCGGGTCCGCTGGGGCAGTCAGCGTGCATCGGAGGTAACGATTAAAAAATCTTCACATAAAGACTGAGCACTTAATCAAAAAGGATTTAGAGAGCGGTCGCAGGATGCGGGCGGAGCGCTTTGTTTTAGTTGACGCTGCATCGTCTCTTATTCTATTTTCCTCTCCAGTTGCCTTTTGTAATTTATTTTTCACTCTTTTACTTCGCATTACAACCATTTTTATTTCTCCAGCGGGTCGTTGGTAGTTGCTGCTGCCGCTCATAAACGACCTTAAATAGTGTGGCAAAGACATTTAAGACGGTGCCGGTGGTACCACGGCCGCTGCGGCAGTTGCCGCGCTGCATTTGTCAATTTACAAGCCGAAGGGGGCGTGGCACAGCATAAAAATGAAATATGTGAGCGCTGAGTTAGCAATTTTCGTATGAATTGCCAACGTCGTCCCGTCACTATCATCGCTGTTGTTGTCGTCGGTCCATGGGAGCATGGAACGTTGCTCGAGACGCTGCCGTTCGCTTTATGAATTTCTTTATGGCCAAAACTATAAAGTATTTTGATTGTGTGTCATGTGAGTTGAAATTAAAAGCAACTGCCATTTTATCCCGATATTGGCCCCTGTGTCGACCACTCAGAGCTCCCGCAGTCTTGCCTTGAGTACCTTTTTGCAGCACATTGCGGCAATCAGGCAACTCGTTTTTCGAGACTGAAACAAACTTGAATTCTTGATGAGAGATTAAAACGAACCAGATCAACACAAATTTAAGTCACATCCAAGAGCTGTAAATTATAATAGATTTTTTTGTTTTTTCAAGGGTAGGCATCGAAAAGTTATCAAAAACGATTGTGATAATCTTGCATACTGTAAATAACATTTTTCAAAAACAGTTTTGTGCTAGTGTTAATGCAATCGGCATTTAGTAAAGAAAATCAATATTGTTTCCTTCCCCATTAAAAACAATTTTCTGAAGAAATTAGATTAAGTCTTTAAGAGCTTCGTGCTTTTATGCTGGACAAATAAATAATGAAGTCTTTCATTTTCTCTTTCGTGTATATTCGTGAAGAGATATCTTATTCAAAATTTGAACTATAGGACTAAATAGAATTAATTAATATTATTAATTTAATTATGTTTTTATTAATATTTTTGTCGATAAAGTACTTAAAACTCACCTCAATGAACCAATTCCAATTCGCTGCGAAAGCCTGCCAACCAGTTTACCTAGGATCCTGGCGCGAGTCTGAAAGTTGAATATTGCTCTTTCTTTCTCACCATTTATGTCTTTAACTTTACCAACTCTGAATTTCTAACAAGGTGTTGCGTACTCCGTCTCGGCGATAATATACTTTTTACTTGGGCGACATTAGTTCTCATTTGTCAAACAAATAACAACCAAATGGAAATCACAAAAGTCGCCAAGTGGACGGGGCTGATCAGATGAAAAAACTTAGGTCCTTAGGTTAAATGGTAATATAAAATTCATAAAGTGGCTGATTGCAAGCACCGTTTCTCAACAGAATTAAATTTGAAGTCTTGTGCTTACGAAATCGTGTAATTGATTCTTCCGAAATAGTAGAACTCTTTATATGGATTCAATTCCTTAAAAAATAAATCGATGCCGACAATTGGTGCACCACCTCAAGGGGTGCGTGAGGCTTGCCGTCGAATCGAAAGTCTATCGTGTTTGTCGTTTACGGCGATCCAACAGATTTATCTCGGCCTCTTTGTGCCGATCTGATTTGTAGCCCCAACGAGCAAATGAATGAGCGCGGGGCTGTACTGATTGGCAACCAAATGCGCGGAAGCTTTGGCAATTTGCATATAATTTATTTTCAATTGTGACATTTTGCACATGCATAGACATTTGCGAGGTTGCAGTTGCGGCTGGCACTGGGCAAGGAGGGAGCGGCAGGCTGGCACATCGTGGGAATTTTTAGGCACCGCTTGTCGGCTGGCAATCTCAGCCAGCCTTCGCGAGCCCGACGGATTTTACTCTCTCGGGCTACTTTCACTCAATTGTTGTCGGCTGACTGGCTGGCTGGCTTTGGGCTTAATTAAGCCATTGAATCGGCAACGAACGGCGTTTATCTTCCTCCAGACAATGGTGTAATCTACCTGCTAATCTGTGGCAAATAGTTGGGGGCCATCTCAGTGGAGTCCGAGGCCGGGGCCGGAGGCAGCAGCCGGAGCTGCACTCCCTGGCGCACCTCCAATTAATGAAGCGACGAACTTCATTTACCTACTTTAAGTAAAAGTTTCCTCTTCCATTTGACTGGCCCGACTTGGCCTTTATGGCAGTTGCATTTTCAGTTGCCCAGGCCGCTTACAATTGGCTAGAATGCCTCCTAAATTCCAATTTGCAGGCCTCACCTTCTCCCTTCATTGCCCACCTGCTAGTGCCGCCAGCCGTCTCCAGTCTCGAACTGAGGTTTGTTGCACGCTTTTGTTCCAGCTTCTCGACATTTAGCGCTCCCCAGACCGCCGCCGAATCGGCGATCTTTTCGCTGGCAATTTTGTTCACGCCACTTGCCGCTCTCACTCGAACCAGTATTTGAGCCAGCTTCCTGCCCAAGCTGTCCCATTTTCGATCGTCATTCTAGGGCCCCTAACCGAAAGACACTTGGCCAAGAGAATTGAGATTTTTGAATACCCAACGACAAGCGACGGGTGCGATATATAGAGGCGCATGAGTCACCTGGCCAAACTGACCCACATGCCAGGGCAACTTAATTCTTGCACAATAGGCATTTGAATTTGAATAGGGCCCCTTCACAGCCGATCGGACGTGAATTGGAATTCGAAACCATCCCGTGGCAACCAATCTAGCGAGCTTGAAAACAAAACTGCCGAAATGCCGATATGAAATGGTCCATTTGATAAATCGAATCCCAGAAAAATTGTTGTCTTTATTAATTTGAGATGTGGCTAAGGTCCGAGCCGAGCCCAAGAATCCATTGAGAAACCAACCACTAACTTCTATAGGCCTACAGTTAGGAGGTTTGTTGGGGAATTGGGTTGGCTATGGCAAACATTTAGATGTTAATTTGATTGGCATTCATTGAGTAAGAGAATTGGCGAAATCCTCTTGGCTTGCTGTGGGAAAATCAAACAAGAAAAAGCCCAGAAGAAGACTGACAAATCGATCAGAATAGGCGTGAGCGCTAATCGAATTGGGGGCTTGACGCGAAAGTTCCCAATTGAGCCAAAGAATTTTGCATATCAGATCTGTAAATAAAAATAGCATCGCTAGGGGCCCAATTCAATTTGCATAATATGGTATAATACATAAATAGCAGCAGAATCGGTTGAATGGAGTGCCAGTGCCCCTAACGGTTGTTGGAGTCCCGCGCGGCAGAGGGCTCATTGTTTGGCTGTCAGATTTGCTGGAATTAGTAACCCAAAAAAGTCCAAGTTCTGGGCATTCAGGGGCATCTTCGGCCGGCATATAAAAGCTCCATCGACTGCGGTTGGCTCCAGTTTTTGCAATGAAGCCTCACAATTCAGTCGTCGGTCCCATAAGTTGGATTTTCCTGGCCGCCGCCCTGCTGAGCCTTGTTGAGGCGGCTAAATTTGGCCAGGTTCAATCGGCCCGTCTACTTAGTATCAATCAGCCGGCACCTGCCCCTCCTGCTACGGTTATTGTGGAGCATGAGCATCCCCACCACCACCATCCAGCACCTGCCCCACCGCCGGTCTATTACCCCATTCCGCATCCTCCCCATCACCATCACTGCAACTGCCCACCGGGACCCCCTGGGCCGCCCGGAAGACCTGGATATCCCGGAATGAAGGGTGATAAGGGCGATCGTGGTAGCAGAGGGCCTCATGGTTACCCTGGTATGCCAGGTCCAATCGGTCCACCGGGCCATGGCCATGGCCATCATCACCACGACTACCGTTCTCCGCAGCCACCAACCGTGATAGTGCCCTGGTACCCACCGTACGGACACCACCATCACCACCATGGACCAGGCCATAACCACGGACCTGGCCATAACCACGGACCTGGCCATAACCACGGTCCTGGTCATAACCACGGCCACTTTCACAGGGTGATGACCGATGAGCCGGATCCGGCTATAAGCTACTATGCCGAGCTGATGAACAATGGCATTGTGGAAGAGTCCGAGCCCGAGTCCGGCGAGGAGCCATCGGTCGACGAAGTGTCCGAGGAGGACTCCGAAGTAGAGGCCGATGGACGTGCCATGGACGAAATGTTTGCTACTCAACCCGACTCCACTGTCCTCAGTCCGAACGGCACTGTCGTCCTGTCCGTCAGTACTTTCCGCAATCCCTTTTATATTTTAAGCGAGGAGCCTCCAATGTCTCCCATGACCTAACCTGCACTTTAATAAAGACTGTACTCCCACACATTTGAATTCGATTGAGGGACGACAAGGCGATTCTAGTTGAACCGAAGTTGGCTGTTTCATAATGAGCTCCCCCCCACCTAGCGAAGCGAAAAAATACAAACCGGTGGAGAAAACTGGGGACCCTATAATCTCACAGATAGGGGATTTTCGACGCTACCAGTTCTTCTTTTGCATGATCATCTTCCTATCCAAGTTCGGAACGGGATGGCACACCTTGGCGCATATTTTTCTAGCTGCCCCCACAGAGCACAAATGCAAGGACAAAAATATAACGGATCCGTGCAGCTCGGACTGCAAGGAGGCGGAGTTCGATACCAGCGTCTTTGAAACTACGATTGTCACCGAATGGAACCTCACCTGTAACCAAAAGTCCCTGAGCAGCATGTCACAATCCCTGGTCATGGCGGGCATTATGTTCGGCAGCATGTTCTTTGGCATGATGGCGGATCGGTAAGGACTTCACCCGCGCTAAAACTGGCACTATCTCTTCTGATCTTCCTTTATGTAGTTGCGGACGGAGACCGGCCTTCCTGACTTGCTGCTTCATGCAGTTAATCTTTGGTTTGGTGGTATGCCTCTCTCCGGCGTTTTGGTTTTACTGCCTCAGTAGGTTTCTAGTGGCCTTTGCCACCGGCGGCACCATGACTACCAGGTGAGCTGGCTTATCAAATCGTTTCGTCATCGAGCTTACATCATATCGTTCGGGTTCTTAGCTTTGTTCTCATCATGGAGATTATCGGGCCGAAGAAACGGGAAATTATTGCTGTCCTTTATCAGATTCCGTTCAACGTGGGCCACGCCTCCCTGGCTGTGTTCGCCTACTACATCCGGACTTGGCGCTGGTTCCAGTTTAGCATTACAATATTTTCGGTGGTGTTTGTGATTTACATTTGCCTGGTGCCGGAGTCGCCACGCTGGCTCTTCACCACCGGCCGCCTGGACAAGGCCATCAGGATTTTGGAGAAAATAGCCAAGAGAAACAAGGCGCCGACGGAAACCATCCGGCCCGAAATCGAAGCCGCCTACAAGGCGCTCAGCGAGCGGGCACCGACCAAAAAGGGCAACCTCTTTGACCTGTTCCGCACCCCCTACCTTCGCCTGAAGACCATTTGCATGGCCAACGATTGGCTGGTGATCTGCATGGTCTACTACGGCACTGCCCAGTATATTGGCAAGCTGGGGGGAGATATTTTCCTTAACAACCTAATCGCTGCCGGACTCGGCGTGCCGGGCACCTGCCTTTGTGTCGTACTGACCAAGGTCCTTGGCCGTAAGTTAACCATGATTCTCTCCAATTCCCTAAGTGCCATCGGACTCTTACTTCTGGTCATTTTTAACGACTTCTCCCAGACGGCCAGGGTAATGTGTGCCACTCTTGGGCTCTTCGGGGCCTCTATAACGTTTCCGAATGTTTACCTGTATGGCGGTGAACTTTTTCCCACTGTTGTGCGATCCAACGGCCTGGGGCTGTGCTCTATGGTCGGCCGCATTGGGTCCATCTGTGCTCCGCTCATTTGCGATTTGTCTCTGGTGAGGACGTGGATTACACCTTTGGTGTTTGGCGGTTTCTCGGTGCTGGCTGTGGTGGGCACACTATTTTTGCCCGAGACTAGGGGAATGCCCCTGCCCGAAACCCTAGATGACGGTGAGCAGTTCGGTCGCAAAAAAAAAAAAACCTAAACTCTCCTCAGCTTGGCTCAAAATTAATAAATTTCATTTAAATTAGAGATTTATGCGCTCTGATATGTCAGTCGCTTGGCTAAGTGCTCTACGGGCGGCCGTAGTCTCCCCAGCCCACCGGTGGTTGTGGATGAGAAGAGTTCGAGGGGGCAGGAAGCGTGGCTGCAGCGGCACATTGGCTGCTTGGCTTTCGTGCCGTGCCGCTCGTTTTCGTTGTCGGAAAATGGAAAACAAAAACAAAAAATTGAAAAATCTCGCAGAATGCAAAAGGTAATTACCGTAAAATAACTTCAATTTCGTGATTATTAAAACTGGGTTAGCAGTCTGGTTTTGCCTTCGCCAAACTACTTTTGTTGTTGCGAGTTGAAGGTACCGCTTGTTTCTCTTTCTTCTGCGGGATGCAATTACAGATCACAAATTAAAAACGAACACAAAACTCACCCCAATTAGAGGTTGCTAAATCGCATTTTTATGGTTATTTCCCAGTAAATTTTCGGTCAATTGGCCTACTTCACCTTCTCCTCGGAAACCCTAAATCAGCCCCCTAAAATGAAGCTAAACTTTCACACTTTAAAGAAACTGTATGAAGTCTAGTGGTCATCTGCCAAGTTACCGGCAACTTAATTTTCCCTCACTAGAATTAAAGGTTGCTTAGTCTTTTTTTCGTTTTTTTTGTTAGCAAATTTCTTTCGTTCTTTAAAACCAAAAGCTGCAAACATTTCTGTTGGTTGGAATAGTAGAATTTATTTATATATATATTTCACATTAAACAAGTAGGGAAGTATCAGTCGAGCTGGCCCGACTGTGATATACCCTGTACCTTCGTACATTGAATTTAAATTCTTTTTTCGCGAGTACTTTTAGTAATTACTTAATTAATTGAAATATTGAATTCTCGGTCCATGGATATAGAACAGTTGAAGTATCAAAATCTCTGACCATGCACAAAGGACAATCTCTTAATACTTGAACCAAGGTTATAACTAGTTCGGACGTTCAGTTTTTAGGGATGGCAAAACCCAATATTGAACCCACATTTAGTATTTATTGACGGCTATATACAGTTTTCCTTTACATTTTCGAAGCTGCTTTGTAAAAATCATGATCATCCAAAGTAACTCGCTGGTGTACCAGGACAATGAATCTTTACGGAAAGTTGGAGATGTGCAGTTCTGGCTCATGGAACGAATTGGAATGTAGTTAAAGTTTTTGGAAATATATAGTAGCATATTTATTTAAGAAGTTCATAAGAATGCACAATTAAAACCGGGCTTGGTTCAAAGAGCGACTTTGTTTTGTTTTGCTTGTTTGTTTGTCTAAAAATATCCAGCAACAAGAGGACTCAAAGAGGTCTTAGACATTATCCTAGAATACTTCCCAATATCGACCAAAATTTTTTATCTCTGGCTTCACATTTAAAATAAAGCTGGGAACAAGTGAGTTTAGGTTTGTTATTCATTAATTTGTTTAAAATATTTATAAAATATTGCTTGTCAGTAGAACAGAATGTAGAAGACTTCCACTATTAAAAAAAATAAGACTATCATTTTGTACTTTATATATAAACTAATAGAAATCCCAGGGATATTATGAGACACCTCAAATATTTTTTGTGACTAAAGAATCTAATGATCCCAAAGAAACCTATTGTACTTTCATTAATGAACTGTTAGACCTGCTAGGCTTTTTTGTATGGTTCATTATTTATGTCCTCCCACATTTTACCGTGCAATTCGTTTGGATTACAAAATGAGAACGACTTGAAATATTCGAAATGCTCTTGTTCATTTAGGCTGTGAAAAAACTGAAAGTTAGTTGGGTCCATTGAATTGGTCGCGGTATTCCTTCACGAGGACAATTTGAAAATTTCAAATTTCTACACACAGGTGAACGAGTCCTTAATGCAAACAAACCCTCAAAGATGACGCATATAGTATTTCCGTGTGAATTGCTAGACTACTTTGAAGCGTATTCTCGTATTTCTCAGGAAATGGCTACAATATGCGATATTTGTGGATGACAGATGGGCAGATAGAAAAATTGTAGGGCAATGGAAAATCCTTTGTGGTATTGGCTGGCACCTTCTTTTTGCGGTCAATTGGAACTTTCGGCAGGTCTGACAACAGGCTTAGCAACCGACTGAAAACTCCTCTCAAGGTTAATATCGTTGTCAACTTTCGGAGCGCCTTATTTATATGCGCCTGTCGGGCCATCTGGCTGTCTACTTATCCGCCGCGCCGGCCCGCTGACCATTCGTCGATGTACCTGCTGCCTGCTGACCAATTTGATTCTGTCAGCCGTCAACAGTTGTTGGGGCGGCTTTGACTTTATCCTGGCAGAAAACAAGCTTCTCAATCGCCACTCTGGGTCGCCTTTGTTGGCGTCCTTGTCCTCGTCGCCGTCGCCGGCGCGCCAGTCAATCAGTTGGGCAGCCACAGCTGCCGGCGAGCAGCGCAGGGAGTCGGCGACTGGGCAACGTTTTTAGCGTCATCAGTGTTGGCAGCTTGTCATGTCAGTCGTACGAAAGCTGTCAGAATTTGAGTTGCTGCTTCGATGGGCACAAGGCTAAGGCTGCACCCGAGGGGGCGGCAGCACTGGCGACGCATTTATAATCAACCTCTGAGGCTGCGCTCCTGTGCGCGCTTGGTGATAATTACCGACAGCTTTTGTTTTTGTTTTCCGACTGACTCCCCAATGCCGCCAGTTTAATTAATTGCCAACTTGCCCGTTTGAAGGTGGCTGGTGGGACGGACGTCGCGACGGTGGCTGAAGGCGGCAGTAATTATTCATTATTTGGCAAGGAGCATTGCGCTGGCATTTTGTCATTAGCAAGTCGCTGGAATTCAGCAATTGTTCGCGACTCCAAGCAAACCCATTGCCACGCAACAGGCCGAACGAGCCTCGGCCCCGGCGGCTATAAAAACGCACCACGGAGCGTTCGGGTCCTGGTTTCCTTAATTATCCGGGTTATGGCCAATGAAGCTGCGATAGTTGTTGACATCAAATGAGTGTTGTCGATTTTAATTATCCACAAAGGGCGCCATTGGTGGTGCTGTTCCGGGTGCCATTAAGACCCACGCAGTTGACAATGTTGATCCTGCGGAGAAAAACTGCAAATTGATACCGACGCGAGAGCACAGCCCTTAAGACATTTGAACACCCACAAAAACCACCGAGCCACACACACAAGCACACACATAAAACACCAAACTGTAGGAAATTTTCCAGCCAGTCGCGCGGTTGGCCTAAACTGCCATGTCGACAATGCTACAAAGTCCCACTTAAGTTCGAAACACTATAGACGCCGCACAGTGGGCCCCTATTTCTTAGAATGTACTACTAGGGATTTCTGGAAACCTAGCGACCCGATGGGAGAGTATCGTTTTCTGCTGAGGAAACACAAATAAATAAAGAACATAGACTAGATCTCCACTCTGATAGAGTGGCATTATAGTGGATGCCAATCCAAGTTTGCTTGGACTTCACAGGCTGATCTGTTCACCTTCTTTATTCCTAGAAAATTAATGTATGTATATCCCACTGTTGCCTGAGGAAAGAGCAACCCGACAGTCTGTCGACTTTTTGTCTGGCAATACGACCAGCCGGACTGCCACTTTACCGATGATTATCTAAGCCGCATATCTGCTCTTTGTGCCTGCGATTTCGGCGGCAGTCGTGGGAGTCGTCCCCGCCGCTGCCTCCTTGGGCACAAGCCAGCAAATGTCAAAATGATGTGCTTTGTTGTTGATCATATTTGCCGCCGCCCAGCCGCAGAAGGAGATAGCCAGACGGTGGGATGTAATTAGTATTCAAATGTAGACGCGCCAACGAGCACGACGCTGCCGTTGGAGTCATTGGCTTTGGCATCGTCATTGCCTCAGAAGGCCTGGCGGGGTGCGCTCTTGTGAACTGGCCGACAAGCAGCTATGGCCGTGATGGTGATCCGTTCGCGCTCTGGCCATTTACACGCTGAAAAATGCTTAGGCCCAGCTCAGGCCGTCTTAGAATTCGCTGTAATTTAGCGCACGCATTTTGCATTTTAAGTGAGGCGGCGGGGCGACCGCCAGAGGCTTCTGATTAATTTCCACAAACAGCGCATCTCTGAGTAAGCAACGAAATTTGTTTGACTAATTGCCACCAATTCTGTGGAAGTGTCCGGCCGGTCGGACCTTATCGGCCGCATTTGCGGCTTTCCGCAATTCAACGTGCGCGCCCGGCCTGTGTGCCTTTTGATTTCCTTCAAATCTTGGCTACGTGACTGGGTGACCGTTCCTTATCTCAACCGTATGACTCAGGCCCGGCCGGACGGCTCAATACGGTTCCCGGATCGGGTCCGTTAGCTCGGCCCGCATATTAAACAGCCTGTGACTCAGATGGACGTATTTTTTCCTTGCCATTCGTTGCATCACCATAAAAAACAGTATTGTAGGCGCCATTAAATGTACCGAGTCCAAACAGTTGTAAAATTAACAACCGAGTTATGACAGAGTTGCCAGCAATTAAAGTTGACAATTGATATGCCAGCGGAATTGCCAACTGCGGAGCAGGCATAAAAAAAACCATTTGAAGGAAACAGTCGATGAGGTGGCCGCTGCGTGGGTGGCGCATTCGCGGGCTTGGCCTTTGAAAAGCATTTAACTGAGCTTATATAGAATTCTTTTGAACATCTTACAGTTTAAACTCTGTGGGGCCAGTGAATAAATCCTGCCAAAAAAAAAAAACTAAGTTTTGGGCTCTGTTAGAATCTGTTGTTTTTGGTTCTTTTAGAAATTAATGGCGAAATTAAATATTATAAGTTTTTATAATTAGTTCCACGAATTGGCCATTTCTGCTATGATCTTGTTATCTACCTGATAGTTGCCTACAATTATGTTATACTCCAATCCAATGGGTGACTAACATTAGATATTCAGGTATATTTTTCGACCAAAAACTTACTTTTAATCCACACATCAGAGAAACAGTAAAGAAAATTCATAAAATAATATGTAAACTGTACCCCATTATTAATCGAAAATCAAAACAATCATTACCAAATAAGCCTATTTATAATCTTTAAGACGATATTCGGACCAGTCCTTATGTCAGATGGTCCGTCTGGGGGAAATCTGCGCAGGTACACATTAAAACACTACAAACATGCCAAAACAAAATATGAAAACAAGTAAGGAAGTAACAGTGGATTAAAATAATTGTGCTATTTGGAAACAAATTAAATTCTAAAACAAGTAAGGAAGTAACAGTCGAGCCAGCCCGACTGTGATATACCCTGTACCTGGGGCTTGGAATCAAAATAA